>SJYX01007293.1:0-21045 GCA_006410675.1 Oreotragus oreotragus | reverse complement strand
GTCCTGGGTGTTCATTGGAAGCACTGATGTTGAAACTGAAACCAGTACTTTGGCCACCTGATGCGAAGAGCTGACTCATTTGAAAAGACTTGGATGCTTGGAAAGATTGAGGGCAGGAGAAGGGGACGACAGAGGATG
This sequence comes from Oreotragus oreotragus, assembly GCA_006410675.1. Taxonomy (NCBI): domain Eukaryota; kingdom Metazoa; phylum Chordata; class Mammalia; order Artiodactyla; family Bovidae; genus Oreotragus; species Oreotragus oreotragus. The sequence continues at coordinate 20,907 of SJYX01007293.1, read as the reverse complement.
AGATGGTTGGATGGCATCACTGACTTGATGGACATGCATTTGGGTGGACTCTGGGAGTTGGTGATGGACAGGGAGGCCTGGCATGCTGCGGTTCACAGGGTCGCAAAGAGTTGGACACGACTGAGTGACTGAACTGAACAGAAGTGAGAGCTTTTCTTCTGGTCTTTTTATCTACTTGTCATTTATCTATCTACAGAGATTTTAATAGGCAGATATATGGTTTTATATCTTATTGAATGATTTATAATCCATTATTTTTATTACTTATTTTGAGACTTAAATTATCCCAGATTTGGCAAGTGGGAGTCATTCAAACTGGCTTTCATATTATCATTTTAGCTCTTTCTTACTATCTAGCTCAGTAAGATATTCTAGACTCAAAATAAACTGTGGGAAATTCTGAAAGAGAAGGGAATACCAGACCACCTGACCTGCCTCTTGAGAAACCTATATGTAGGTCAGGAAGCAACAGTCAGAACTGGACATGGAACAACAGACTGGTTCCAAATAGGAAAAGGTGTAGACCTTGATTTTTTTTCCCAAGGCCTTGGAATTAGCCATTTCTCTAAAGAGTCCTGGTTCTCCTTAGTGAACCAAGATATGGATTCTAGGTGTGCTCATGTGTGTATTCTAAATGTGCTCATGTAGTGTGTGTATGTGTTTGTGTGTTTGTGTGTGTGTTATGGATTGAATGTCTGTGTGCCCTCAAACTCTTAAGTTAAACCCTAAATCCCATTGTAGCAGTATTTGGAAATGGAGCCTAAAAGGTAATAATCAAGATTAAATGAAGTTGTAAGGGTGGGGCCCTTATCCAATAGGGTTAGTGTCATTGTAAGAAGATCTCTCTCTTTCTCAATGTGCATCCATGTGAGTACATAGGGGAAAGGCAGCTCTGCAAGCCAAGCAGGGGGCTCTCACCAGAATCTGACCATAATGGCTCCCTGATCTTGGACTTCAGCCTCCACAGCTGGGAGAGAATGTTTCTGTTGTTCAAGCCACTCAGTTTGTGGTAATTTGTTATAGTAACCCAAGCAGATGAATACAACTGATATCTGTGTCTACGTCTTCATCTATATCTATTTATATCCATACCTCATCTGTATCTACTTCTATCAAAGGAAATAACTCATGATGTTTTGTTTCCATCAATACCGCAGATTCCAATCCAGAATTTGTTCTGGCCTTCTCTTTTTTCATATTTGTAACTTTAATCTCTAATGGTGAAACCCAGCTTTCACTCTCCTCCATATATTTAATTACTTGTTCACCCCACTGTGTGTAACCAATCTGCCAACCACATGGGCTAAGTCTTAAGTGCTGGCTCTTCTAACCACAACCAGGAGGGTTACCTCCTTGTCCCTGAACTAACCAATAATGTTAGCTGAATCCTCAGCCCCAGAAGGAAACTTCACTAAAGGTTTAAAAGTTTAAACAGAATTTGGCTAGCTACACATCTTAAAAGTTATTTTATAATCTTCACAATTTTAGTATAATATATAAATTTCAGTAGTCATGCTTTTTGTCTAATGTGAGATAATTCATCACTATACTTTTCATTGTGAGGAAGATCAGTTTGAGGATATGGCAATGATGATGAGATATATATTGAAAATATCTTTTTTTTTTTGGAAATATCTTTAATCTCATAAAATATGTTCATTTAATAATTTTGGTCTGACATTGAACACCAACTTAAAAATTAAGTGAAAACTAAAATTAGTTTGAATATATTAAGATAAGGAGTACCCATGGTCAGAAGAAATGGTAAGTGGTGAAAAAATAGTGGTGAAAGATCAAATGATGAAAAAGTAACAATGCTTTCTTTCAAGCAGTTACCAAAACTTTCTTCCCATGCACAGAAAAATTATGCCTTCTCGTTAACAGTGGAGCAGTTGTGAAATCTGATAAAACTCTTATTCTGAACAAGTGTCATATTAGGTCAACAAGGCTGTAAAAAACCCATTTTACATAGCACAGTGATATAATTAGTTTATTCTATGTATCTGGGAGTATATGGTAATAAAATCATGTGCATTTAAATCCCATGTGCTAGGACAAACCAGATTTGTCCTAATGGTCAGTTTATTCATCTCCAAGATTTTTTATGTCATACATGTAATTAAACATGAAAGTGCCATTGTACATACTGTCATATTTACGCTTGATCCCAAGACCTAAAATGCTTAACATAAATACACACTTTGCATTCAACTTGACATTCTAACCACATTTCAGTTTCTTTTTTAATATTTTCCCCATATTGATCAAATCACTTAATCAGCCTCCATAAATACTTTTTAAAAATCCTTCTCCATCTCAGAAATCCAAGATATTTTTTGAAGCATGTAATCTGAAGATAGGTGTGTGTAATGGCTCCATTTAGTTAATTAAAATCCATGGGTTTTATGGAAAATAATAATTAGAAAATCAAACTAAAACTATGATGAGCCCTTTAGTTTACAGTCTAATTGAGAAAATAAGAAATAGATACAAGGGAAAAAATGAACTGTGTAACGGAGTATCAGGCTGGTGAACTGAAGTCTTATCACTGTTGAGAGAAGTGTGACTTGGGGTAGTTTGGATTTCAAGCGACTGGGATATGAGGAAGATTGAAGCTTGAAAAGAGAGAGACGGGCTAAGGCAAAAGCAAAGAACTATCAGAGCAGAGGCTTTTATTAGGGAGTCTGGGGAAATAGGAGTAAAACTTTATGAAATTGAAAACCCATTTCACAGATTTACAGAACCATGTGCTTTTGACATATGATTAAAATCAAATAGGAAAAGGAATTCCCTGGCAGTCCAGTGGTTAGGACTTGGCGCTTTCACTGCACTGGCTTTCATCCCTGGTTGGGAAGCTAAGATCTCACGAGCCACATGGCGTAACTTCCTTTATCTTTCTTCTTAGTTGGTAAGTCCCTTCCTTTATCTTTCTTCTTAGTTGATAAGTCCCTTCCTTTATTTTTCTTCTTAGTTGAGAGCTTCATTATATTCCTAACTTGTATTATTTTAGCATCAATCCTTTCCCTCAAAAGACATTAAACTCTTTGAGGAAAGGGAACGTCATCTACTTTTTTGAATAATAATAATAACAGCAATATGTATGAATTATTTCTAAACAACAGATCCAGTAAGCTTTGTAGACATGGCTCACTGAATCTTTCTAACAACTCTTTGAGACAGGTATTCTATCAGTCTGACTTTATAGATGTGGAATCTGAGCCTGATTAAGATTAATTTGCACAGGGTTGGTAATGAGCAGAATATATGTTCAATCCGGGTCTGGTTTTCTCCAAAGCCTTTGTTCTATTCACCCAACTCAGCTGCCTCTGAGGGTAGACACTGAAAATTTTCCGTATTCCCTAACAGTCAGAAAGCTGAGTCCACTGAGTTTTTTTCCGGTCTCTTACTATGCTCAAAAGTAAAGTGAAGAGAAGTCATAGCTAATACTAGTTCTGAGTTGTACACAGTCAAATGTTTCCAGAGGAAACCACTTTTTATGAGTAGCTATATTTATAAGACTTTATTTACTTGTTAATTTTCAAGTAGGTTTTTTAATGTTTACTTTGCAAAGCAGTTTTTCAAAAAATACTGCATTTTGGCTATCCTTACTATTCTGCCTTGACTTTCCCGTCATTTTAAGAAGAGCTGTTTGTTTTGTTTGCTTCCTATCCGTTTTTGCTGATATTTGATAAATGTTAGCATCAATAGTGCCGTCTATGGGGTCACACAGAGTCGGACACGACTGAAGCGACTTAACAGCAGTAGCAGCAGCAACATCCATAGTATTTTTCTTCTTACTGAACCTCTGACTCTAGTTATCATATGAGATATTTTTATGTCTTCCATGAGTACATATGGTATGGTGTTCCTCATGAAAGATTTTGTTTTGTTGAAGCCATTTGCCATGGGTGTTGGGCAGGCAGAACCAAGAGGCACTAGGTCACAGTGACATAAACCCTGAAACTCTGGATATGGGGGCCAGGCTGCATGGGGTCGAATCCCAATTCTGCCAGTCAATAACAGCTTGGCCTTAGAAGGATTATTTAACTGTCTTGTAAGTTGAACTTCATGGTAGTACTCACTTCACAGAGAGGATTAAGTGGGAAGATCTGTGTAATGCCCATAGAACAGGGAAGAGTTTATGGCTAGACTCTGCTTTTTTTCACAGTAGATACAGAAAAAGAACTTATTGAGCTTTGTGGTGTACAAGATATTCTTTTTCATTTCAGAAGTATTTTTACAAATAATAATATTTTGTCACGTGTTAAGAAACATGGCTGTGATCCATATGCTTAACTAAAAATGACATAACCAGCAGTTAATGATGTAAAGTTCAGGCTTTGGAAGTTCAGAAGACCTTCGAGATGTCCTTTTGATCCAAAGCAACATTTACAATTTGAACTAGTGACAGCCACTTATAACAGGCCTGCCTTGGGGCATTGATGGACCATGCTGAGGTCTGCAAACACTGACTTTTATGGCAGGCTGGAATGTGGGTCCTCTTTAGGCAGCTGGACTAATTGCTGCCTCCATGTTTCTGTCCTCCTCCTTTAAGAATTACTGCTTCCGGTGTGCCAAATTAAAGAGTCAAGGGCTCTTTAAGAAGGGCTGCCACCTTCTTATGTCTTTCAAGTTGAATTTATAACATTAAAAAAAAAGTATGATACCACAGATGGAGTTCTTTCCTTTTGAATTTATGTATTATTTGAAATTATATATTTTTGGTGACGGAATGGTGAAGAGTTTTTATAATGAAATTATGTAATATGTGAACTATTTTCCTTGACCTTGGAGTTTAAGGGTGATTTGTCATTCTGATTTTGCCAAATGCATTTTTAACCTGCCCATATGGATAATTGTTTTCTAGATCAATCTAGTCCTCATTTCCTGGTGTAAGAGTGCTTTCTAAAAACTGATTTTCTTTACTGTGTCATTTAAAAGTCCTACTAGTAATTTTCCCTTGAGTTGTTAAAAGACACACCCAGTATTCTAACTAGACAGGTCTTACCTTCATTTAGAATTGTATGGTATTTACCTTCTAACCATCCTTATCTGTGAGGTCTCTGATTTTTGTGGGCCTCTTTAAAGTATCTTCATGGGACTTATATTAGGTGTATGTCTTTTAAGTATAAGGATTTATAAATCTCAAGAACCCCACCTTAAAAAAAAAAAAGCAAACGAAAGGAACCTGCTGAAAGCTTTCCTCGACTTCAGTGGCACACTTAGGTTTCTCACCGTTCACCCTCATCTCTCTTCTGAGTGAGGCTAGTGCTTTTCAAGGCTTATGCTTGCTCTTTTACGTTCTTAGTGTTTGTCATGGTTTTGAGAGTGTTGCATCAGAACGAACTCACAAAGACTGATGCATTTAACACTGCTCGTGATGGCTGTTGGATTGCCTGGCAATTAGACCTAAAGAGCTTCTAATGATTGGTGCACCAAAATGAATTACTTTTTTCTCTTGTTTTAAAATTCCTCATTACCTGAAGAAAATATAATAAAATTCCTCATTATCTGTACACCTGAGTATCATTTACAGGTTAGAAAAAGGACCCGGCATCCTAGAGGCCAAGGCTACACTTGTGCAAAGCGGAAGTTCTCTGTGTCCTGTGGTTGTGGATCAGTAAGGTCTCACCCTCTTTGGCATCCTCGGCTCTCCTACATCTTGTTCGAATGCTACCCGAAAGTCCAGAGAAGCCTCTCTACTTGTCACCCAGTGGTGGCCCTGTGAGAAAGCTTGCAACAGCAGAAACTTGAGGCCTCCAGGCTGTTGGTTCGGTGGGATTGTGGTGGAGGTGGGCATGAGAAGGGTTAGCAGCGGGGCCTCCAAGCTTGGTTTGGGGAAGAAGGTGTCCTAGACCAGGTGTGATGCCAGTCCCTTCCTGAGCTCTCCCCTCTAGGTGATTTCCTTCCTGACCTAAACCTTTCATTTCATACAAATATTCCGAGATAAAATGGATTGTTGTCAAAGTTTTACTCACTACCGATATTTAATGACTTTGTTTTACTTTTGATAAGAGGAGATCGAAAGTAAGACATTTTCTTACAGGAGGAGACTGGGCTTTCCCAGTCTGAATATTCAGTGAAGAACCCACCCTCCATGCAGGAGATGCCGGAGACAATAGTTAGATCCCTGGGTGGGGAAAATGCCCTGGAGGAGGAAATGGCAACTCACTGTCTTCTTGCTTGAAAAATCCCATAGGTAGAGGAGCCTAGCAGGCTATAGGCCTTGGGGTCACAAGAGAGTCCGAGGCAATTGAGCACAAAGCATAGATAGGGACAAGTCAAGGTGTTGGGTGAATTAGGGCAGAGGGAGCAGATGAGATGATGTGTGGATAATTCTGAAGACACATTCTTTTGACTTCTGCATTTGTTGCTGGGAACTGGCCAAGTTTATCCCCTTTTTTAAAAGAAGTAAACAGAAACCATGGAGATCTGCCTGGTCAGTTACTACATCTGGAGTCGTTACTCAAGTCCACCAAACATCTGAATTTTTGTGTTTTAAAAAAAATGGTGACATGTCATCCCTTTGACACATGCTCTTTCAGTAGTCATTTTGCAAAGAACACTTGTGTCTCTAGGGAAAATGAGGTTTATTGCAGGCATCTGGGTCATAAGGAAAAGACCGTGTCTTCTTCCCTCAGGACTGGTCACATGATAAGTTGCTCTCTTTTGGAGACTCTGTTCTTTTCTGTCCACTTTCTTTATAATTATATTTTGAGCTTGAGCTTGTCTCTTAATGGATGCCCCACTTATGTAGCCCTCTAAGATCTTACATCTCATACATATGAGCTAATTTCAAATTTTTGAACGGGGATCAGTTTTGCCCAGTTAATTTTTTTGAGCTGCCCTGGGAAGCCTGTGATTTGACCATCTGGGGTGTTTTTAGAGAAGCAGATTCTGTCAATGGGGCAGCTTCCCTCCAGAGGTAACTTGCTATCTTTGGTAAACTGTTTAGAATTTGATTTGATTCCTCATCTATGAAATGAGTGTGATAAAGTTCTGCTTCACAAGGTTAATTATAAAGATCAACTGTGTAGCTTTTGAAAGCATTTAAAAAAATGTACACATCAGGAATATTATTGCTGAATTATTTTCAATACTCTAACTTTTCCCAGGACAGTTCACTTAACCAGAATTGTCATACTGAACTTTTTGCTTTAATTTGCACTTTCCTTTTTTGCTGTGTATTAATTCAGAATGTAGGTTCCTTGATTATGAAGGTCTTGCCTCATTTTGTCTCTTTACTTGGGTTTAGCAAAGGGCTTGACCTACTCTAGGCAGGTAATAAAAATTTGAATGAGTATAAGAGGGAGTAGGATGTAGTGATTACATGCATAGACTTTGAAACTAGACTGTCTTGGTCAGAGTCCTGGTTCTGTCATTTAATAGCTGTGTGATCTCGGGCAAGTTATTTAATGTCATAGAGCCTCAGTTTTTTCTTTTCCTTCTGCAAACTGGGCATGCTGCTGCTAAGTTGCTTCAGTCTTGTCCGGCTCTGTGCAACCCCATAGACAGGAGCCCATCACGCTCCCCTGTCGCTGGGATTCTCCAGGCAAGAACACTGGAGTGGGCTGCCATTTCCTTCTCCAATGCAGGAAAGTGAAGTCTCTCAGTCATGTTTGACTCTTCACAACCCCATGGACTGCAGCCTACCAGCCTACCATGGGATTTTCCAGGCAAGAGTACTGGAGTAGGTTGCCATTGCCTTCTCCAGCAAACTGGGCATATTAATACATAATTCAAGAATTATGAGGTTTGAATGTGTTAGTATATGTAACATTCTTAAGAGTGTTTGTTCTAAAGCACAGTGACTGTTTATGATGATACAGGGGACAGAGGAGCCTGCCAGCTACAGTCCTTGGGGTCGCAAAGAGTCGGACATGACCAAGGGACTAACACTTTTACTTTCAGTCGCAGATGTTGGTGAATTAATCTGGAAATACTGCTAGAAAGTATCTTTGAAGCTGAGTTGTAAGTGGTTTGGGAAAAGAATGTTTGCTTTAATACATGTGCAGTATAATTTCTTAATTTGAGAAATAGTATTTTAGAATAAGTTTAAGATATTTATAAAGATATCTCAGATTATATTAATTTTAAGAAATACAAAGAATACCCAGCTTAAAAAAAGGGCTTAAAGGGTACTGAACCCGTGTTAGGCCCAGGTGACTGTTTTAAACAACTTTTTGTAGTTTGGGTGGATATAAATTTCTAAATCATTTGTTATTCTTAATAATGTGGAAAATCATCTCATGTAGAGCAAGGAACAGTTATTTGTTAATATTCCTCAAAGACCAAACTGACTTTAGCTTATTTGAATACTTGTAGGTAAAAGCCCCAATATATCACCATAGCTAAAATATTTGAAGACAGGATAATGTTTACACTTTTCCCTCTTAAAATGTACCTGTGTACTTTCTGAACAACTCTTGATCTTATAACCGAGCAGTGGTATTTCATGGAGCAGAGCTAAACTGAAGGTGTGCTATCCGCAGCCCAGATCCTCACACAGTTAGCCCTGAGCTGCATCCTGTTTCCCATTTAGTGCACACATTTAGAAACTATCTATTGATTTTTCTCTTCCTCTGTATCATACATAATACATTGCTTTAAATGCTTACTGTGTACTGGGCCTCGCCTAGGAAACTTCTGTCACCTTAGCCAGTTCTTCTCAAATCCCTCTCATACCTGCCTTTCAAGTTGCTATTAACTTGGTAGTTCCTGCTTATGAGTGGCTCACAGAGTAGGCTGTTCTGCTTCCTCCTCTAAGAGACTGGGGACTTCAGTGGTGGGATGGGGGAACCTGGAGGAAGGAAAGAAATGGTGAGCAGGAGAGGGGAGGGAGGTGTAATCCACTAAGTTATGCAGAAGCCATTTTCCATAGGCAGGAAAGTAGCATCACAGATGGTAATCAAATCCCATAGAGCTCCAGTTGTGCCATTTTCTGGATTAAGAGAGTTCTTTTCGCCAGCTGGAAAACTCTAAGCACCATATATTTGTGGCCTTGTTGCTATGGGAGAATGTGTCCTGAGTTCCCAATAACATGTTTCAAACTGAAGTAAAATCTTCAAATAAGTTGGGATGATATTCTTTGCTGCCTTTTAGGATCTCTGTTAGTTGAGACGTGAAAGAGATGTTTTTTCTGCTGCCTTTAGTTTTGTCTTTCTCTAGTACAGTGCACTCCTCAAGGCACACCGGAGCGCTGCATACCCTGATGTGTCTTTCCACAGGTCCTGAACACGTGAATGCCCTACATTAGGGAGCAGGCACTGGCCGAAATTGATCATTCCTTTGGAAGATTTAGAAATGTGGAAATTGATATATGTTGTATCTCTAGTTGAATCAGATTAGAACTGTAAAATGTAATTAACTTAAAATGGGAAATGCTTTAATAGCATGCTGCTGTAAAAGTGAAGCTGTGTAGAAAATTAATGGAATCCACACTAGCAAGAATTTTTCAAGTTTGGGTGGTTTGCCTATAGCGATCTGGTTTATCTCTGAATGCTAATGTCTCTCAGATATCATCTCTCTATTTTGAAAAAAATAGTAAGAATTATTTATTGTTGATAAGCAGCATAACATTGAAATCCTACCTAGAACAAGATTTGGATAATTCAGAAAGGCATTAAAAATATATACATGTAGAATGTCTTAAAATTTTAATTATTCAAAAAAATCTTAATATGTATTTTAATAAACAATTGTGAAGATCTTTACTGAGTATATATAAGCCTAGAATAAAATGAATGTAAGAATTCCTACTCTAAGGGAGCTTGCAATATACTTTGGATGGATTCTGAAACAATGTTTTCAATATCATATTTAGGAAGCCATGGTGTGGTTCTCTTTTTTGAGGTATAAAACTTCACAAAAATTTGTTATTGAGTAATTAAGATTTGTTTTGAGTAGGAAAAGGTGAGTTGGGAACTGAAAGTTGAAAGGAACTTTGTCTATTTATAGGTGGTATAGAAACATGTAACTCGATCAACTTATTCTATAATTGATGTTTAGACTAGAGTTACTAAGTGAGTGTCTTTTCATTTCTTTCTGGTCCAAATAATGCTGTCAAAGCTATGGTCCATCATCTGATAGAAGTTATTTAGATCAAAGTAGAAGTAAGTTTGTATGGTGTCTTTTTTTTTTTTTTTTAAGTAAACCATTGATTGTTAAAATGGGGATATATATGCTTTAATATCTCCAGGCTAAAATGTTTTTAATTATAGCATTTTTGAATCATTCTGGAATATAGTGTACCTACATAATGTCATCAGACTGGATATATGTAGGTAAATGTATAAGTGTATTAATCCTTCACTGTTAGTTACTCAGTCATGTCTGACTCTTTGCGACCCCATAGACTGTAGCCTGACAGGCTCCTCTGTCTCTGGAATTTTCCAGGCAGGAATGGGTAGCCAGCCATTCCCTTATCCAGGGGATCTTCCTGACCTAAGGACTGAACCTGGGTCTCCTGCGTTGCAGGCAGATTGTTTACTGTCTGAACCATCAGGGAAGCCCTATTAATCCTTTGCTCCCCATTCTTTAGAAAAAGATTTATATACTTAAGAATCAGTAGTGGCCTGGCAGATTATATAATAAGTGAAGCAGATGATTGGAAAACGCAGGCAGAAAAATGTATGTTTAGCAGATGATTGGAAAACGCAGGCAGAAAAATGTATGTTTAATTAGAAAATGTTAGCTAGAATTTTAAAAGTACTGAGTAAGCCCCCTCAAAATCTGATCTGCAGTTTGGATCTGACCCAGGTACCACTGTATGTGACCCCTATCCTGAAGGTCAAGGTGGTGGCTTCAGTTGTCTGTTGCTGTGTAACATACGACCCCAAACTTAGTGAGTTATCAGTTTTCTCTCTTGATTCTGGAGGATCACAATCAAGTTCTTTCTTGGGATCCATCAGACAAGGTAGGCTGAGGCATGGGGGTCATCAGAGGCTTCTTCGTGCACAGCTTTGACCTGCGCTGCTGGGTTGTCTTTCTCCTTTTGCAGCTTCTCTGAATGGCTGGCTTGGGCTTCCTCACAGCATGGCAGAATCAGAGCAGTCAGACTTCCCAAACTCTTGTTGGCCTACCCCAGAATGAGCATTCTGAGACGTACTGGTTAGAACCTACCAGGCTTCTTAGGGCCTAGCCTCAGAAGTTACTCAATGCTGCTTGCCCATATTCTGTGGGCTAATGAATCATAACCCATCTCAAATTTAAGAGCATGGAGGAACAGGCTTCACATCCTTTCAGTGAAGGAGAGGTTTACTCAGCTGGGTAACAAGGTCATCTTTGGCAATAAGCTACTCAGTTATCATTCCAGTCTCTCTGCATCTCCTACCTGCCTTTTCTGGCCTTAGGCCAACTGCTCTTGTAGACAGAAACCTCTGTTTCCTGGAGCTTCACTGCAACATTTTCCACTAGTATGTGCACATCCTATGTACACTATCATTCTGGCCTTGCTTTATTAGATAAATTTATGTTGGAAAAATTTTTCTACTCATCAAGAGCATAAATGCCTTAAGCCTAGGCCTAATTTTTCTTTTCCTAAGCACTAGATGGATTCAGTACCCTGTATATCCTAGGAATTTAACTGTATTTGTGCATCGACTGATATTTTATATTTTGGAAAGACTGAGTATTATGTTTGCAAAACATTTAATAGAGAGACTTTTCTCCTTTCCACCAAAAAAAAAAAAACAGGCTACTGCGTCCATTGGATTTTCCAGGCAAGAGTACTGGGGTGGGGTGCCATTGCCTTCCCCGATTCTGCAGATGGCAGTAAATCAAACTGGGTCATACTCTTATCCATATTCAAGCTCTGCATCCTATGATCAATTCCTATCCAGTACCTCAGCTACTTTGACCTTGAGCTACTTAATAATCCCCAATGAACCCAAGAAATTCCCTTAAAAAAGAAGGTGTCTATAGTGACTCTGCAGTTTTTTGTAGGCAGAGTTATGAAAGAGAAAATGCCAGACGTAGTTTCAAGAGAGATATGCAGATCCAAAGCCCAGCAGAAGTGGGTACTTGGCAGATTACTTTGACTTTCTTTATCAAGAGCAATGAACTTGTAAAATGAGGACCATTTGTCTGCGATTCTGGTCCTCTGAACCAAAATAACTGAATCAAGGATGCTCTTTCACGAAAAAGCAAGGAAACTTATTTTCAAAATACTGGCAACCCATCAGAGAGGGAAAATAAGCTGTAATGTCCTGTTGTACAGGGCTTCCTAGCTCTGTTTATATTCCACAATGACAGCAAATGCATCTGTCTAGTGCTGGAAAGACACGAGAGAACTTAATTATTTGAATCCCCTCTCCAGTGGTTGAATAAGAAGGGCGTATCCTCACATTACTAGTCCCTGAACTCCAACCAAGACCTGGTCAGAAGGCAGTAGGTCTGTTTGAGAAGCCAACAGGAAGTTTTCCCCAACTTGAGCCAGTTGGAGAGGGACGAAGCTTGCTTCAGCTGGAAGTCATTTGTACTTTTCCTCAGACTAATCAGTCAGTGGCTTATGAGAGCACACCAAAGGTGATCTTGCTTACTCTGATCTGGAGTTGGTGCTGAAGTCCAGCTGCTAAAATATTTAAGGGAAGTACCTGGAGTTGTCTGGTTTGCTTTGATGAAGAACAGGGTCAGAGAGAAAGAACTGCCCACAGAATGGAAAAATGAGAATTTGAGGCGTGGTACACTTACAAAAGGTCGTCAGTGCTTTCCAAAATTCCACTAGGAAATTGGGTAAGGAAGGGTGGGGGCTCCACCACATCAGAAATTTTCCTTTGGGTTACCTACTCAAGCAGGTTTCACCAAAATTGTGTCTACACAGCAAATAAATTGGGAGGAGGGAAAAAAAGATTGAATTGGGCAACAGTCACTCCAAGTACAAGTAGTACCAGTGGATCATAAAAAGTCTAAAAGTTACCAGATTTGAAAATAAGTAATTGTCTGACATAACACATCTCTAAAAGGCATTTTGTGTGTTTTGGGGTTTAGAGGGGAGCCCTTGGTTTGCTGAATATCTCTCAGGAAGGAGCTTTCTTGAATGTGTTTGAGTTGTCACACAAGTAACTTTCTCTGCTCTTTCCCAGACGTTGGAAGAAGTTGGCTCATGATGACCCATCCCTAGAAATCCTATCTCTGGTGGTTCTAACAGCCCAGAGATTTGCTCAGCCTTCTGAGGGAATGTAATCTAATGCTGTATTTTCCTGCGAACAGAATCGGTGCTTTGGTACATAAAATTTACCTGTAAAGTGTGATAGAGTGTTAGTTGCTGAGCTGTGTCTGACTCTTTGCCACCCCATGGACTGTAGCCCACCAGGCTCTTCTGTCCATGGGATTTCCCAGGCAAGAATACTGGAGTGGGTTGCCATTTCCTTCTCTATAGACATGTACATATGCTAACAGNGTGGACTATAGCCACCAGGCTCCTCTGTCCATGAAATTCTCTAGGCAAGAATACTGGAGTGGGATCCTTCTCCAGGGTTTGAACCTGAGTCTCCTGCATTGCAGGCAGATTCTTTACTGTCTGAGCCACCAAGGAAGCATTTCTTTAAAAATACTTTGTATCCTCAGCTTAGAGCTGCCACTATTTTGTGAGAACTTGCTGCATAAATTTTAGTTATTTGTCTATAGCAATGATGGTAATGTTTTATCAGCTCACGTAGTTCCTAAGATTTTAGGGTCATTGGAGAAATACATCATTTTTTCCTGTCCCAATACCTGGAGATGGAAATGACAACCCACTCCAGTAATCTTGCTTGGGAAATCCCATAGACAGAGGAGCCTGGCTAGTCAGGAGTCCTCAGGCTACAGTCGATGGGGTTGCAAAGAATCAGATATGACTTAGTGGCTGAGCACGCATTCATTCTATCGATTGGAATCATATCATCTCTGTTTTGGAGGCAAAGAAATTTGAGCTTAGTTGGTCGCCTGAATCTTGGAAGCCATGGCCAGGCTATATGTCCTTAAAATGAAAGGCTTATTCTAATAGGTTTTTTACACATTTCAGGAAAAACCATTACTTTGTTAATTTGCTTACAACAAAATTCCTTCAATAAATAAGTCAAAGTGATAGATTTCTTTTTCCCAAATTGTGTGGAATATTATCACTAGGTGTTCCGTCAAGAAAGAAGAAAGCATTTTGTGGTCTAATACTTGGGTATAAGTCAAGTTTATGCAAGATGCCTTATAGCATATATTTTAGTTAGTATTGTGAATTTCTAAAATCAATTACTTTGTTAATTTGCTTACAACAAAATTCCTTCAATAAATAAGTCAAAGTGATAGATTTCTTTTTCCCAAATTGTGTGGAATATTATCACTAGGTGTTCCGTCAAGAAAGAAGAAAGCATTTTGTGGTCTAATACTTGGGTATAAGTCAAGTTTATGCAAGATGCCTTATAGCATATATTTTAGTTAGTATTGTGAATTTCTAAAATCAAAAAACCTGGTATCAAAAATCATATTCTAAATTTATTGCACCAAGGATACTTCAAAAAAAAAAAAAAAAGCTGCTTGTTACCAATGTTCCAGGGAACACAATTTGTAAAATCTCCAAATATTATGTTTCTTTATAAGTGGAAACATGTTGAAAAATTGTATAGTTTAGAGTTAGGAACATATTTTGGGCTTTATTTGTTGTGGTAGTAGTACTGGTATTGGTAGTAGTATAATGGATTTTTAAAAATTACCCTTCTGTGGGCACTGTTTTATTGATAAAAGTATGCCATTTTAAAGCTCCTCTTGGTGAACATATTTCCACAGTAAGAATGTTTATTGCTTTTTTAATACCCAAGCTTTATAGCATGCACATCTTTTAATACAATATTTTTAGCTCATGTTTTTATAGGGAAAATTTATATGTATGCCTCCAAACCCAATAATGACATATTAAACCCAAATGGGGGGGGAAATAGCTCAAGTTACATTTTTAGTATGACATGGATATCTTGAAAACCATACTCGTTGTCAGCCAAGAGGTCCTATGCCATGTCACCAACTAGAAACAGCACTTAGTCTCACTAATGGTTTGGTCTTCAGTAAACAGCATTTTCAGCATTTTACATTCAACATGGGAGTCTTGCTGTGTGTGGGTTGAGGGTCTGGGGTAGATGTGTGTTACATGTTTTCTGTATTTGAAGGAAGAGGACAATGTCAGTTGTTTTTTTTTTTTAAGGTAAGGATTGCTGCCACTACTTTAGAGAGGTTAGCAACCCAAGCATGCAGGTGATATCACTCCTAATATACACAAGGAGAAATAGAGGCAGGGAGCAACAAACCTCACTTGAGGGCCTGGAGCCAAGTTTGGCAGGACTAGGATTTGAACCCAAGCAATCTGCTGTCAGGGTCTTCACCGTGCTGTTCATAGAAATGATTAGTTTCCAACTTTTGTAAACTGAATATGGCTTCTGGAAGTATATGCAAAGCAAGTTAAATTACAACAGAATGTTTGGTTGTCTGGTGGTATGTGTGTTTATAATAAAACTCTTGTTCTCTTTGGTGTTAAGAGAAGCTTATGTGAATCTGAATTCTCAGCAATTCACTTGGTAGTAAAATAGGCACTTTGGAAGATAACCTGAGCTACTTTCAAAACCCTGTGATACCATTTACTGCAATGAAGTAGTAAATAGCTTTAGTAAATTCTACCATTTAAGCAAGTAATTTTGTGTGGCCTTCCTTGAGGTGTCTCCTGGCCTCTCGTGGTCAGCTCTTCACGTAACTGGGACAAATTGTATCACAGAGGAAAAGAAAAACAAATATTTATTGAGTACACGCTGTGTTCAGAGCCCTTTAAAATGGACTTTGTTTAATCTTCATAAAGTGAGAATAACCATACACATCCTAAGACACAGAAAGTTCACATAAATACATGATATAACTGGTTGGAGATCGTACACCTTCCTTGTATATAGATCAGTTCTGATTGGAACCTTGGTCATTTTCATTCTACTAACTGATGTAGAATAAGGGCCATTATTGTTTTTCTCTCTTCCAAGTACATGTGTCTGGATGACACTGGAGACTCAATTCAAGGGGCAAGGTGTCTTCTGTGGCAGACCCAGATCTGGATCTTTCAGAGCAGTGGTCTGAGCGTACCATGCTGTGGTGGGGGCTGTGGGCGCCGTGGTGAAGTAGAAGTTCCTGTAGGTAAAGTAGAGGAGAAAGCCCCAGGCTGGGGCCTCTCTTCTCTCTCCATCAGTACGTCTTTGTAAACTGGAAACTGTCTTCAAAGGCATTGACAATCTCCCCTACCCAGCATGATACTCTAATACGATATGTATTTAAAATACTGCCATCATCACCACTGTCCTTGCCAGTAGGTGGTTGTACTTTTCAATAAAGCTTCGATAGTCAGATTTTCCTTAGTCCTAGCAAAATAGGACAGTAAGACAACTGTGAAGCTATATCTAATACGATATGTATTTAAAATACTGCCATCATCACCACTGTTCTTGCCAGTAGGTGGTTGTACTTTTCAATAAAGCTTCGATAGTCAGATTTTCCTTAGTCCTAGCAAAATAGGACAGTAAGACAACTGTGAAGTTATATCATCTCTGTCTTTCCCAGCCATCTAGGTGGTCTCAATACTCTTTCTGTTGCCTGAGAACTTTCCTCTGAAATCCAAATGAGCTGTTCTCTTCAGCTGTGAAAGTGTGAGCATGTCGCAGTTGCTACTGAGCATCTCCTTTTCACTTATTAAAGTCATCCAAACACTTCACAGGGATGCAGGGCCATTAAAATCTTGGCCTACCACAGACCCAAAAGTCTCAAAATAAAATGACCTGTTTGGTGTGTCAAAAGCGCTTTTGATTAAATTACGGAAAATATTTAAGAAGGTGGTGAGTGAGGATGGGCTGACTGAACAGCATATACTTAGAATTGTCTTCTGGCCATGGAGATTTTTCACAGCAAATATCAATAGATTTTCTTAGTTTATAACTACTTACCAAGTGATCAACTCCACCACAGCTCTTTCTGGAGCTTCCTCACTTTTAGGCAAAGTAATTTGAAACTGGTCCGAAAGCCAGATGTTGGGGATTACCTTATTCTTGGTCCTAAACCTAGACCTGTCTTATAAATAGTTGAATTGCAGGCCAGGCTGTCCCTGTATGACATGTTTCCGTAAATGTCCTGCTGCCACAAACTGCTAATCTTGGCCAAAATAGAATTCTCTGTCTGCCCAGAGCTGTCCTGCTTTCCCAGGATGCCATCCCTCTGCTGCTTTGCCACACAGGAAGGCGTGCAGATATCACCCAGAGAAATCTACTTGTCTCCCAAGATTCTCTGCCTTTTTAAGCTACTTGACTTGATATCCTTTCTCTGGACCCAGGCCCATGGTTTGCATGGAGCGATCTTCCCAGGCAGCCAAGTCTGCAGTCCCAGTGCAGGAAGGACAAGGAGTGGGGAAGGAAAATATGAACCCTGTGCTGCTGGGTTACCCACAGGTGATGGGATGGTCTTGATAAAGGAGCCTGCTCAGGCAGGCTTAGCTCCATGGACAGTCTGCCTCTTTGGGGAGAAGGAAGGATGGGAGCACATGTTTTGCAAAAAATTAAACGTTTCACAATGTAAACGTTTAACAAAGAAAGCCCAGGCTGCCCAATTGTCATCTCAGCCCAGCGGTTCCAGAGATCTCAGTCAAGGGAACAATGTGGTCCCTGGGCTTCAGAATCAAGAACAGAAAAATGGGCCTGGGCCTGGAGAAGTAAGGGACAATTGGACGGTTGCTCCAGTCACCTTACAGAGGTGTTGGCAATGTCAGTATGGAGGCAGCCTGGGGAGGCAAGGTGGCCTATTGTTGTTCAGTTGCTAAGTCAGGTCTGACTCTTTGTGACCCCATGAACTGCAGCACGCCAGGCTTCCTTGTCCTTCACTATCTCCTGGAGTTTGCTCAAACTCATGTCTATTGAGTCAGTGATGCCATCCAACCGTTTCATCCTTTGTCACCCCCTTTTCCTCTTGCCCTCAATTTTCCCCAGCATCGGGGTCTTTTCCAATGAGTTGAGCCCAGAAGGCACTGTGGGCTGACCAGGAGTGAAGCATGGTCCCTAGCACTCTGGGACGTGGGGAGGTGTGTATGCAGTCTCTCAGCAGCCTTTTGGGAACCAGAGACCATTTCCTTGGCACCGTTGTGATGGGGTAGTTCACATCCCCTCGATTATGCTTCCTGGGCAGGTGGCCAGGGAAGCACCTCTTCAGGCATACCTTTTATTTTTTAACTAATAGTACTGAAATTTTAAAATATCTCTAATAAAATTGTGTTCTGCGAAACCTTGGCCAGTGAATTTTAAAAGCTTGGGGGAGAATTGGCCTTTAGATTTCCACCTGAAATGCTGATAACCCAAGTATTTTGAAGACATGCTCGAAAAGAGTGAATTTCATTAGGAAGAACTAACTTCCTAAGCAAAATGTGCAAGTGGACAAAATTCATTGCAGGTTAGATCGATCTTTCCATGGAGATGGCTGAAGCAAAGGGTCTGCCCAACTCACTGTCTTCTCCTCCCTCTCCCCACCCCATCCTTGTCATCTTGCTCTTTAAGAGGAGCTCCTCAGGGCTCTAAGGGCCCCATGTTGAAAAGGTGTGGTGGAAGACTGTGTCATCCTTTATTGAGGACTGAGTTAGGGAAAGTTTTGGTGTATCTGTGTTCCAGGTGACCATTTCTGGGTTAGTCACTCCTTTGTCCCTGCCTCACAGACCTGCTGCTGCTTCCCCCGTCTCATTGCTATTAATGAACTAAATTAAGACTCGAACAACCTGTTAAATTGGGAGGATTTTATGCACTGCTATAACATCCCCTATGCTGCTCATCAAAGAACAGCTTAAATTGAGCCCCTATCTATAAATGACCAAGAATATAATGCACTGTTACACTGTGTTTTCATGTACCGCTAGCATCTTTTTTAATCACTCAAGTAGTTCGTATTGCAAAAATGATGAACTATAGATTCCAGAATTATACTTATGAGTAATGTAAACATCTTATTATATTGAAATGTCATTATATTTAGAACACAAATATTTTTTTCAGTTCAGTCGCTCAGTCATGTCCGACTCTCTGTGACCCCATGAATTGCAGCATGCCAGGCCTCCCTGTCCATCACCATCCCCCGGAGTTCACTCAGACTCACGTCCATCGAGTCCGTGATGCCATCCAGCCATCTCATCCTCGGTCGTCCCCTTCTCCTGCTGCCCCCAATCTCTCCCAGCATCAGAGTCTTTTCCAATGAGTCAACTCTTCGCATGAGGTGGCCAAAGTACTGGAGTTTCAGCTTTAGCATCATTCCTTCCAGAGAAATCCCAGGGTTGATCTCCTTCAGAATGGACTGGTTGGATCTCCTTGCAGTCCAAGGGACTCTCAAGAGTCTTCTCCAACACCACAGTTCAAAAGCATCAGTTCTTCAGCACTCAGCCTTCTTCACAGTCCAACTGTCACATCCATACATGACCACAGGAAAAACCATAGCCTTGACTAGGCGGACCTTAGTCGGCAAAGTAATGTCTCTGCTNGGGTTGATCTCCTTCAGAATGGACTGGTTGGATCTCCTTGCAGTCCAAAGGACTCTGAAGAGTCTTCTCCCACACCACAGTTTAAAAGCATCAATTCTTTCAGTGCTCAGCCTTCTTCACAGTCCAACTCTCACATCCATGAATGACCACAGGAAAAACCATAGCCTTGACTAGATGGACCTTAGTTGGCAAAGTAATTACTCTGCTTTTGAATATGCTATGTAGGTTGGTCATATATATAGTGTGTATATACCACAACTTCTTTATGCATCAATCAGTGGACACCAAAGTTGTTTCCATGTCTAAGCTATTGTAAATAATACTGCTGTGAATATGGGGGTGCAAATATCTTTTTGAGTTAGTGCTTTGTTTCTTTTGAATATATTCCCAGAAGTGGAATTACTGGATTGTATAGTAATTCTATTTATAATTTGTGAGAAACCGCCATACTGTTTTCCACAGTGGCTGCACCAGTTTACCGTCTCACCAAGACAGTACACAAGGGTTCCCTTTTCTCCACATCCTTGCCAATGCATGTTATCTGTTGTCTTTTTGATTATCATGCTATTCTATGGTATGAGGTGATATCTCATTGCAGTTTTGATTTGCATTTCCCTAATGACATTAGGGATTGATGTTGAACATCTTTCAATGTACCTGTGGACCATTTATATATAGTCTTTAGAAAAATGTGCATTCCCGATCTTTTGCCCACTTTTATTTATTTATGCTATTGAGCTGAATAAGTGCTTTATTTTGGATATTAATCCCTTACTGAATATATGATTTGCAAGTATTTTCCCCTATTCTGTAGGTTTTCTTTTCACTTTGTTGGTTGTTTATTTTGCTGTGCAGAAGCTTTTTAGTTTGATGTATTCCCAATTGTTTATTTTTGCTTTTGTTTCCATTGCCTGAGGAAACCAACAAACACAAATACTACTAAGACCTATGTCAAAAGTATGCCATGCTTACTGCATATGGTTTCTTCTAGAAGTTTTATGGTGTTAGTCCTTCCATTTAAGTCTTTAATCTACTTTAGGTTAATTTTTGTGAGTGGTGTAAGGCAGGGGTCTAGTTTTATTCTTTTACATGCGAATATCCACTTTTTCTAACATGATTTATTGAAGAGACTCTTATCCATTGAGTATTCTTGGCTCTATCATCAAATATTAGTTGACTTTATACTTAGATTTACATCTTGGCTCTCTATTCTGTTCCACTGGTCTGTTTGTCATTTTTGTGCCAGTTTCATACTGTTTTGATTGCTATAGCTGTATGGTATACTTGAAATCAGGAAGTATGATGCCTCTCACTTAGTTGTTTTTTCTCGGGATGACTTTGGCTATTCTGGGTCTTCTGTGGTCCTATATAAACTTCAGAATTTTTTTCTTTTTCTGAAAAAAAAA
>SJYX01007292.1:0-10433 GCA_006410675.1 Oreotragus oreotragus | reverse complement strand
ATCATTTTTAATTTTGCTTAGCCTCAGGTTTCTCATTTGTCAAATGCAGAATACCAGTCTTATCTAACTTTGATAAGAATTAAATATAACTAATTTATATAAATGAAGCATGTTGCTTGTCACATAATAGGTTCTCAGTAAATGTTTCCTTCCCTTTATTGCACTTTCAAAAAAAATTTATGAAGTTCTGCTTCACTTAGCATCTAAGCCAGAGAGAATCAGCAAATCTAGTATTTCAGACCTAAGCAATTCCTGTTTGTAAAAATAGCATCTGAATGGGCTGGCACTCTTCTTTCCTTCCCTCCTGTCTTCTTCCCTCCCTCCTTCCTTCCCTCCTCCTTCTCTCCATCCCTCCCTCTCTGCTTCCTTTCTTCCCTTCCCTTCTCCTCTCTTTATCTCAATAGCAGTTAGCCCTGAAACACGTCTTAAAGAATCAGGAAATCATCAAGCATGGCAAATCACTCATTTCTTAATACATGCAGCAATGGATGTACGTTTTTGGATCAGAATCAGACACAGAGGGTCTTTTCTGTAATGAGTTTATTTAAGTACTCTCTATTTATTTAGAGTTTTTTTTAAGTGATAAAGTCCATGTGTTCCAGTATTAAGAGTAAAAATTGCGTTTGAGTCAAATGATAGTCAATAAGCAATTATAGATTCTCTCAAGAGATGGTCTGAGAAGTTGAAAGCGCTGAGGTTCCACTTGTATTTCCTTGTTCTTGACGGCATGCAGTATTCCAGGCTACTACACTCTGTTCATTACATTAAAAATTATCGTTATTAGTATTAACAGCATTTACCATGTACCAGGCATTATTCTGTACACTTTGCACACATTATGCATCTTAATCCTTGAATCATCCCTCTGAGGGTGGTTTAATTATGCCCATTTAAAGATTTTTTATTCATTATATTTTTGACTGTGCTAGATCTTTGTTGCTATGTGGGCTTTTCTTAGTGGCAAGCGAGGGTCAACTCTGATTGCAATACATGTGCTTCTCATTGCGATGACTTTTGTTGCAAAGCGTGGGCTCTAGGGAAGGTCATGTGGGCTTCAGCAGTTGCAGCACTTGGGGTCAGTAGTGGCGGCTCACGGGTTCTGGAGCACAGGCTCGATAGTTGTGGCACATGGATGTAGTTTCTCTGGGGCATGTAGGATCTTCCTGGATCAGGGATCCTACCCATGTCTCCTACACTGGCAGGTGAATTCTTAGCACTGAGCTACCGGGGAAGCCCTAAGGATGTGCATTTTATACATCAAAACAGGTATTGGGAAGCTATATCTATTATCATACGGCGGGGTACTGTAATCATAAATTTTAATATCTGTATTTCTCAGTAGATTGAATAAAAGCAACTTGAAATTACAGATCACTGGACTCAAATGTCCAGCTGACCGTTGAGCATCATGGGGGTTACAGATGCTGACTATGCTGATGTCTATCCAATTGAAAACCCACATATAACTTACATTCAGCCCTCTGTATCCATGGTTCTTCCCCATCTGCAATTTTGCATAGGGATTTCAACCAACCTTGGATATGTGGTACTATAGGATTTACTATCACAAAATTCGTGTATAAATGGACCTGCACAATTCAAACTGATGCTGTTCAAGGGTCAAGTGTATAACCTCAATTTTTGATAAATATTTGCTGGATGAACAATGGTGGTAAGAGTTATTATCTTGAGTGCTTACTGTGTGCCTAGATGTTTTGGATCTAGAATAATCTAGCTTTGCATCTCAGCTTTGTCCTCCACTAGGTAGATTGCTTAGCCTTTCTGTGCCTCATGTGCATCAGAGGCAAACTGGGCATAATAACAGTGTCTTTTCTGTAAGGCAGTTTGAGAATTATATGAGTTAACATATAAAGCTCTTAATGCCTGAAACAGAGCAGGCAGGCTATAAATATTAACTATCTCATTATTATTTCCAACCCAGGTGTGTCTCATTCCAAAGTATGTGCTCTTTTCATAAAAGAACCTATATTTCTTTTAAAATTATATACATATCTTTAAATAAAAATTGTGTACATTTAAGGTGTACAGCAGGGCTTCCCTGGTGGCTCAGCAGTAAAGAATCCACCTGCCAATGCAGGAGATGTGGGTTTGATCCCTGGGTCGGGAAGATCCCCTGGAGGAGAGCATGGCAACCCACTCCAGTATTCTTGCCTGGAGAATCCCATGGACAGAGGAGCCTACAGTCCGTGGGGTTGCAGAGTCAGACACCACTTAGCAACAACAAAGGTGTGCAGCATGATTTATATATATGTATATATATATATATAATGAAATGATTATATAGTCAAGCTAATAACATGTCATCTCACATAGTATTTTTTTGTGTGTATTATGTGCCCTTGAAATCTGTATTTTAAGATATTTGTAGTGCTCAGTATGGTATTATTGAGTATAGTTATCATGCCTGTACATTAACTTTCATGAGGTTATACTTAGAAATGTTCATGTAGACAGACCCAGACTTCCTTTGTCTGAGTAAGTAAGACCCTACTTACTCAAGCTAAATTCCTACCTTGTGGGCTTGTTAGTGCTGAGAAGCCCATTCATTAACACACGGGGTACATAAATGTGGAGAAACACCTCAGGCCTTCCAAAATTAGAATTATTGCTGGCTCAACCTTCACACAGGCTTCCCTGGTAGCTCAGATGGTAAAGAATCCACCCACAATGGGAAAGACCTGGGTTCCGTCCCTGGGTTGGGAAGATCCCCTGGAGAAGGGAAAGGCTTCAGTATTTTGGCCTGGAGAATTCCTCATACTGTATAGTCCATGAGGTTGCAAAGAGTCAGACACGCCTGAGTGACTTTCACTTCACTTCAGTCTTCACATAAGTGGGATAAACAAATTCCTCTGTCCAAGTAACAACAAGTTATGTGAAGTTTCTTGTTTGTTTCCTCTTCCTAACTTATCAAAGAGAAGTTTCTGAATCCTGGATGTTTTTAAGTACTTTCTAATGGGTTTCCTTGTTTAGTTTTTCACAAGAGCAGGTATCTCATTCGCATATCTCTGGTGGAGCACTCTTAAAGTGTGTTGACATTTCAGAAAGCTTTGAATGTTTCTAAATGCATTGCTGTTTGGGGCTCAGTGGTTGGCCTAGACACAGAGAAATGTGTTTGCATAAGATAGTTTCCAAGGATGATTGCCAACATGGTAAAATTGTGGTTGTACACATGTATGTGTTGTATAGGAAGGTATCTTTTCCAGACCCATGCCTTTCTCTCAACATTATTATTTTAGAGGTTTTATTTATTTATTAAGCGTTTTCTCTCTCAGACATGTTAGATTTTGGTCATTTTTTTCTGTCTTGCCAACATGTAGATACTAACACTTTGGGTTTCCTTGCTGGCTTAGATGGTAAACAATCTGCCTGCAGTGCAAGAGACCTGGGTTCAGTCCCTGATCAGGAAGATTCCCTGGAGAAGGGAATAGCTACCCACTCCAGTATTCTTGCCTGGAAAATCCCATGGACAGCAGAGCCTGGCAGGCTGTGGTTCATGGGGTCGCAAAGAGTCAGACATGACTGAGCAACTAACACTTTCACTTTCAGATATTTTATCTTTACAGTTGTTGAGCTTCGATAAACTCTTACATATTATCTTTGGAAAATATTAGCCTGAGGGCTATTTTCTGACAAATAGGACATACTGTCTATCCAATTCTGTAAGCCCTAGAAATGTACAGTATCTCCCTAGTGAAGGGCCTTGTAAGGAGAGAGGACACGTTGATACTGATAACACATTTTCTGTTTTGGAAAGAAGATACAAAGTCAACGACACTATTATGAGATGGCTGTACATATGAAAGTAAGGTAATGACTTGATAGCAGAAATCATGTTAACTACCTTTGCCATAATCCCCTTTTCCTTTTAAAATGAAGCATTTTTATAATCATAAGTTATACGTTTTGCCAAACTGAAGGAAAAGTAGGAATCTCATATATATATTCTCCCTGTTCAAATATGTAAGTTTCTCCTATAACTGAGAGAAATAACCACCTCTGATAGTACTGATAGTTTTCTCCTTTTAAAATGGAATCAGAGTCAAAGCTTCCATCATAGAAAAGGCAAAAAAAAAAAGTTCTGATAGCATATTATACCTTTTAAAGAAAAAGGACAAAAGAGCAAGACACAACCAAAATATCTTTTTTCATTAAAAGTCATAATTAGCATTGCAAATACAACCCCGAACTTAAGAGCTGTCACATAAGGTGAACCTTTTGATAAATTGGATCTTGATATTTACAAAATCTATTAAAACACAACCAATAATGTGTTTGTTTATATGTTGACAAGATGATATACACCCTGAAGGTCAAGGGTGATGTGAACTGTTATGGTGTTCCTGTCAAAGTGGCTAAGAAAGGGGGGCGATTTAAAGAGTTTTGATGGAATAATGGCCTCACCAGAAGGGTGACAGCACAGGCAAAGACCATCTTGAAAAAGTTCAATTGATTTGAAACAAAAATCTGATGTTTACCAATCAAAAAAATAAAAAGGAAAATTTCTCTTCCTTCTGTAACATGTTGCTCAAATGGAAAACAAATAGTGAAATTAAACAGAAAAATATTGATTTAACTTCTTGGGTGGTTTATCAAATGCCACAACGAACTTCTCATTCTGTCTTGTCATTTATTAATTATCCTCTTTTAATCAAACCAGTTAAGGATCACTTTACAAATTTTTGGGTTAATTCTGTATAAATAGTTTCAGCAATTCAAAATCACTTTGTCTTTTCACAAAGATCTTTCTCTCATTGTCAGCCAAGTTGTAGTTGTTATCTTCTTGTGAAAAACTCAGAATATCTCTAAAATATAAATATGGGATTTACATAATATTTTTCCTAGCATGATTTTATCACTGCATTTGGTAAAATCTTTTTACTTTTTCTTAGTAGTTGTAATGGCCTTAGTTATGGGAAATACTAGCTCTAAAATGTAACACCAAAAAGAATGTGGATGCATTCAAAATCAGTTAAGTTTTTTAAGAGGTCTTTATTTTGATACTTCAAAGTAGCATCTAAAAGAAACTTGGGAAAAAATTGTATGTGTTAATTTCAAAGTAATATGTTAAACTTAATGAAGAGGGCTGGTACAGTCTGTTAATAAAATACGAATTTGGTATAAAGAGATAGATGTTTGCTCTCCTCCATCTCTTTAGAAAGCTTTTTAATTTTCATGTATTTTAAATTATAGCAGCATATAAAAAGTAATTTATGCACATGTTTTAATTTATGTTTTGAAAGGACCTGAACCTGTTTATGTGTTTGTCATAAAGTGGATTCATTAAATGAAATTAAGCCAGAATAACTGTAAACAGACATAAACATCATTAACCTCACATCTCCACCAATCATTTTCAGTTAGGATTTCTGCAGAACAGTCTGTGTGGTTTAGCTCCCAGGAATTCATTATTTGAGTACATTTCAGTAGGTTGGTTCATCTCCAGTTACTGTTCAGCATGTGGAGATGTGTACTAGAATGTTTGAGAAGATGTCAGAGTTTTAAGAAACTGATCACATTGTAATGCTAGGACATTTAACCTGCAGTGGTTGACACATTCAGCCTCTGCAGGATTTGAGGTCACCCAGATCATACCAAATAAATGCATGGAAAAAGCCAGAATATTCTTTCAGCAAAGCTCATCAATTCCTGTTCTCCTTAAGTAATTAGAAACTGTGGCTGAAAACAAATCTCTGTGGTTGTCTTGATTTAAAAGATCATGGTCATCCCAGAGGTAGCAATTATTGAATGGTTTATACAGGCTGGAAACTATAGTGAGGTAAAATGTATTGGCGTTTTTTGAAAACAATAAAGTTCTACACAAATGCACAGTGACGTTGGATGGATGAGCTTGGACGACACTGTAAGCATTGAAAACGTTTACTCATCCTAATAGAAGACGGGATAGAAGTCAACAGTAGAGATAAAATGTTCGTAGAACATCTTGAAGGCAGCATGTGATTTTGAAACTCTCCATGCTGAAAAAGCTAAGGCCATTCGCCCGAATAAAACAAACCAAACCAGAAAGCCATCCCTGGCTGCAAGAGTGAATGCAGGAGTTCTCCACTGATGTGGCTCCACTCTGTGTTCATATCTGACAGCTGTATGTCAGCTTTGCATTAAAGACCTGTGGATTTAATAAAACTTTATGGTGTATCCTTGAATGGTTGCTATAGAGAGGATGTTGTTGGAAATGCAGCATTACCCCAAACCACCCTCATCTCCCTAGCTTAGAGCCCCAGGAACTATACCTAAGCCACTAAACTATTACTAAAATTGATTAATCACCTCTGACTGCTTTGAAATAAAACAAATGATTTAAGAATTAAAGTTTCTGTATCCTATTATCAAATTCATTAAGTCATCTCAAACTGCTGGGTTTTGGATGAATTTCTAAATTCCTTAGAATCTATTCATGCACCATCACCCCACAACAGACACACGCACACATACATATTTATCCATGTTACACAAATATTGTAATAACCAGACCAATCCATTTGGGCAACAGAGTTCAACATAATTATTTTTGAGTTTTGTTATTTTGTTTTGTTAACTGTCACATTGCCCTGGGATATTTTTTAAATTTTTTAAAAATTACTTTTTCACTCTCACTAAGTGAAGGAAATTAAAGTATTAAAATTAAATTGCAGATGGTCTAAGATCTTACAATAAAAACGAAACTTCTTGTTGGGCCAAGTCTCACTGTTTTGCTTACATTCATTGTTTTTAGAGGTTTCTGTGATGTGATAGCAACCAGGTTTCTTGTGAGAAATTTTGGAGAAGAGTTAAATTACAAGGCTGTGTTTTCAGTCTCATCATACCTTTAGCTCCTTTTGGAAATCATTCCTTTAAATTTTAAGGCAGTGATCGTATGACTACAACTCTGAATGTATTCCTTGGCATGCCGCATAGTGTGATGTGAACTAAGCAGGCCTTAAATGAACCACTTCTCTTTTATTTCTGCTCTAATTGTTTTAATGTGTTTATAGGGTTCATGTTGGCCAGGAATAACAGTGAGATATACAACGTTGTTCACCCAATACAGTAGACTGTTGCGCAAAGTAGATACCCAAGAGGCCTGTCAGTGTTTCCGTTTGTTATTTTCTGTTCTTTTGTAGAAAGAATGAACATGTAAAAAGAAAAAAAAAAGCCTAATTGCAAACTATTTTAAATAGCCAGTAAATCAAAGAGGCTGCAAACACATTTTAGTGCATTTGAATCTACTTTGGAATATTTCAACCATAGTCTTTAATAAGAATCCTTTAGGGGGCGGGGCAGACAGATTGGGTATGAATTATTTGCCTTTTTTCTTTTTTTCAATTGAAAGATTTAATATTATTGATGTCATTTAAGCTAAATTTAGTGTAAATAATACATTTTGTGGCGTATTTCTTTTCAGTTTCCTTTTCATTTTCCAACTGTTCTCTTTTCATTCAGTTCGGTTCGGTGGCTCAGTTGTGTTCGACTCTTTGCAGCCCACCATGCTTGCTTGTCCATCACCTACTCCCAGAGCTTGCTCAAACTCATGTCCATCCAGTTGGTGATGCCATCTAACCATCTAACCATCTCATTCTCTGTCGTCCCCTTCTTCTCCTGCCTTCGATCTTTCCCAGCAGCAGGGTCTTTTCCAAGGAGTCAGTTCTTCGCATCAGGTGGCCAAAGTATTGGAGTTTCAGCTTCAGCATCAGTTCTTCAATGAATATTCAGGACTGATTTCCTTTAGGGTTGATTGGTTTGATCTTGCAGTCCAAGGGACTCTCGAGAGTCTTCTCCAACACCACAGTTCAAAAACATCAATTCTTTGGCACTCAGCTTTCTTTATGGTCCCACTCTCACATCCATACATGACTACTGGAAAAACCATAGCTTTGATTAGATGGACCTTGGTTTGCAAAGTAACATCTCTGCTTTTTAATATGCTGTCTGGGTTGGTCACAGCTTTTCTTCCAAGCAGCAAGTATCTTAATTTCATGGCTGCAGTCACCATCTTCAGTGATTTTGGAGCCCCCCAAATAAAGTCTCTCACAGTTTCCATTGTTTTCCCATCTATTTGCCATGAAATGATGGGGACCAGATGCTATGATCTTAGTTGTTTGAATGTTGACTTTTAAGTCAACTTTTTCATTTTCCTCTTTCACTTTCATCAAGAGGGTCTTTAGTTCTTTACTCTCTGTCATAAGAGTGGTGTCATCTGTATGTCTGAGGTTATTGATATTTCTCCTGGCAATCTTGATTCCAGCTTGTGCTTCATCCAGCCTGGCGTTTTGCATGATGTACTCTGCACAGGTTAAATAAGCAGAAGACATTATACAGCCTTGGCATACTCCTTTCCCAGTTTGGAACCAGTCTGTTTTTCCATGTCCAGTTCTAACTGTTGCTTCTTGACTTGTATACAGATTTCTCAGGAGGTAGGTAAGGTGGTCTGATATTCCCATCTCTTCAAGAATTTTCCACAATTTGTTGTGATCCATAGAGTCAAAGGCTTTGGCGTAGTCAATAAAACAGAAGGAGGTGTTTTCCTGAAACTCCCTTGATTTTTCTATGATCCAATGGATGTTGGCAATTTGATCTCTGATTCGTCTGCCTCTTCTAAATCCAGCTTGAACATCTGGAAGTTCACGGTTCATGTACTGTTGAAGTCCTGGAGAACTTTGAGTATTACTTTGCTAGCATGTGAGATGTGTGCAGTTGTGCGGTAGTTTAAACATTCTTTAGGATTGGAATGAAAACTGACCTTTTTCAGTTGCTTTTTAATTTAATTGCTTTCCATATTACTTTTTAATTCCCTCTCTGCTTCTCCTATCTGCTCTCCTTACATCCTCTGATGTTATCCTCAGCAAAGTGTGCATGGGAACCTAAAAGCCCATACTGCCACCAGGCTCATGGGCTCCAATTCCCAGCTATCTCACCACCTTCCTGTCTTCATGCCTCAGTTTCCTATCTGTGAAATGGGCTAAAGAATGGCTGTGAGGATCAAGTGAGATAGTATATGGTGCATCCATGGCACCATCCTTGGCACAAGGTAGGCACTAGGTAGGTGTTTGTTGTCGCTTCCCAATACACTCATTTCCAAGCCACTTGCAAATTTGTTTGCAAGGTAGGATGAGGATGAAGGCGCACTCAGTTGGAAGTCAAGAAACCTGAGGTCTGGATCTGGTTCTCCTCTAACTTTCTTGAGCTCAGTGATGGTACAAATCATTCCAGGAGTCCTGTGATTATCACCTTTTAGAATTTGGAAGAGCCTTGAGGTTGCCCTAACATTTTACTTATGACTGAACAAAAGAGGGGATCCACAGAATTTGCTGTCTAGTTGCTTGCCCCATGTCACATATAACTAGGGCAGTGCTGGCCTTGGAAACCAATGCTGTGTTCTTATTTCTGAAGTTCATGTTTGCCGAAGTGTGCATGTTGTTGCAGATAAAAAGAATTCTATACAGAAAAATGTTTTCAGTACTACCATATTAGTAGTATTAAGGTACTATTACACTTGTTACAGGATTAGTAGTATTAAAGTAGTAACAGCAGTAATATACAAACCAACCCACAGTTTTATAAATAGTATTGTTTACACTGAGGCTAAATAACATGAATAAATAGAATTAAAGTCATTTTAAAATGGGACATTAGGTAGGTAAGGGTATAGATATTGTGAAGATAAAGCAAAAACCATTAATGTGCAAGCTGAGGTCTGGGAAATCCTGCTTTTCCATATCAGTTTCAGACACTGAACTCTGTGACAGCTCACATGGTTTTCTGTGATCTAAGATCTTTTTTTTTTTTAAATTCATGAGTATATGCCCAAAGAGATTTTTTTTAGACCTGAGGAGTTTTTCCTATTTTAATAAGTTAAAAAGTGAATAAATGGATATTGGTTAATCATATGACATCCTGTTCTAGAATCCTAAGTGCAGAGGGAAGCAGTAGTCATTGGCAGTGGCACTGAGCAGAGGGAAGTGTGAGATGCACTTTAGAGGAAAAAGGCAGATATGAAAACCCAAATGTCAGGAATGGTTCTGATAGTGGGTTATCTTATCACACGCAGATGTGCATTTACCCATTCACGTTCCACATGATTGTGATGTACCCTTATCGTCTCTTCTCTGTAGCTGTGTGTACACACAGGTAAACCCTCTTTCACACAGTAACTGTAGTTTTGCAATGGTATGAATACTTTGAGTTTGTTTCATTCAGGTTATCCTTTAGGGCTCTGCTGAAGTCGAACATTCTAAGGAAAACTAGTCAAGTTTTACTAGTCAAACAAAATCACCCCATAACTCTTATAAATTCAGTTATTTATATATCACATTTTTTAAAACAAAGCAGACATAAGTAGAATGTTCAAGATTTGGGCATATTAGGCAACAGATGCTTGGTTTTGTTTCAGTTGTTCGTGCTGTTTGTTGATGGTTTTT
>SJYX01007291.1:0-61799 GCA_006410675.1 Oreotragus oreotragus | reverse complement strand
CCCCCCCCCTCGCCGACTCCCCAGCTCCTGGAAGCCGCAGGGGGCGGGGGGGGGCGGGGTGCGCCCGAGGCCCAGGAGACCCCGCAGCCCAGCAGTGCGGCCGCAGTCCCTCCGCCCCTGCGGACCCGCGCCTCGGTGGGCCTTTTCACGGGGCCGGCGGTCAGCGCTCTGGGCTCTCAGGAATGACCGACGCTTCCAATCCACCCGGGGCCCGCCCTCCCCGCTGCTCCTTTGCACCTGACTCCTGTGCTCTTTCTCCGCAAGCCGGCTCGCCGCAGCACTTCTCCGGTGTCCTCTTGGCAAAAGGGAGTCTCTTTGGTGGTCTCTAAAATCTCACCCCACCGTCCCTGGGTGGGCTCGAACCACCAACCTTTCGGTTAACAGCCGAACGCGCTAACCGATTGCGCCACAGAGACAGCAGTACAGGCCTTTTCTGGACTCTGTATGGAGTAGACACGTACTCGTTCCCAGGGTAAGTCCCCTGCCCCCAGGGATACGGCGCCACGTCCTTGCCCCCTACCCGCCACAGATACCAGCGCCCTCAGAGATACCGGGATCCAGGGTTCGGACCCTCCGGACGAGATCCAAGGACAGCTGAACACCCGGTGGGCTTCCGTGATGGCTCTTCCCGTAGCCTCGCCTACACTCAATGAATGAGAGTTTGCCCAGCCTGGCAAAGGCCTCCGGGGCCGAGGTTGTGCTTAGGTTTCCTGTGTCTACCAGGCGATTTCCACCAGGACAGAGGTCGCGGGGATGGTCGCCCCGCGTCCGCACGCCCAGGACAGGGTCTGGCCCTCACCGGGACGCTCTAGGACTTGGATGAATATACGCTGTCGTCTTTAGCCCTTCGTCCCATTAAGACCCCTGAGAATGGAAATACGGAAAAGTTTTCGAAGAGCGAAAAGTTCTTTTTAAATGCCTTTATGCCGGTTGTTAGATTTCGCAGCATCCCGTGAGGCGGGCAACGGAAAGGTCTCGGGTGCTCCGGCTGTGCCCAGCTGGGTAGGCTGTGTTCTGTGGGGTCCACGTGGGAGCGGGAAAAGGCGGGAAGTGAAAGCCAAGCGGGGAAGGTGGGTTTGGGAGGAAGGCATTGAGACCTGCCAGGATCTTGGGCAGGGATCCCGAGAGAGGAGCACTGTCCCAGTCCGGATAACAGGGTGGGGAAGGAGGGAAAGAGCTGGTGCCCGCGGGAAA
Organism: Oreotragus oreotragus; assembly: GCA_006410675.1. Taxonomy (NCBI): domain Eukaryota; kingdom Metazoa; phylum Chordata; class Mammalia; order Artiodactyla; family Bovidae; genus Oreotragus; species Oreotragus oreotragus. The sequence goes on along the minus strand of SJYX01007291.1, from coordinate 60,605 downwards.
GCAGGAGGCAAGGCGAGGAGGGGAGGGGAAAGCTGAGAGGGGAAGGCCAGGGAGGGGAGGATCAAAGAATTTGTGCTTCCACCGGTCCCTGCTCCTTCTCTTGCCTTCTCTCTTCTTCTTGCTCTTCTTCCCATCCCTCCAACTGAGAAATGTTGACACAGCCACATCTGAGCAGAAAGACCCAACGAATCTGTGCTCAGGAGCACAAGCTCTGGGTTGTAAAAATGGTTCTGCCCTGTGTGGCCTTGAACAAATAAAGAAAACTTTGGGTATCTCCCTACTCTCTTGTGCAAAATGGGAGCAATAAGAGCACGCTTCTTCATGCTACTGTTGTCAGATGTGCCTCGGTTTAGAAACTACTGGATCAATAATGTTATAGGCAGCAAAATCATAAATACTATTATCATAATCCTCTGAATCTTTTGACAACCACGATCCTTATTTATTTCACCTGAAAGTCGCCTTCTGCCTCTAGAAATGTCTGTAAACTGACTGCTCTTGCGGTTTGCTCCGCTGTGGCCAGACCACCCNGTTATAGGCAGCAAAATCATAAATACTATTATCATAATCCTCTGAATCTTTTGACAACCACGATCCTTATTTATTTCACCTGAAAGTCGCCTTCTGCCTCTAGAAATGTCTGTAAACTGACTGCTCTTGCGGTTTGCTCCGCTGTGGCCAGACCACCCCCTTCATCACCAGTCCTCTGCTTGCTAGACGGGGACCCATGTGCAAGTTGGAGGAAATGGGAAGGGTACAGAGCCGCGGGGAAAATGAGCCTTTGTGCACCCTTTGGAGAGAGGCCTCTGGGACTGGTGGGGTCCTCCCACTGCCTTCTTTGGTTTCAAGGGAGCTCCAGGAGGGCAGGGATCTGGTGGCGGTCGCTCTTGTGTCCCCTGGCCGAGAACAACTTGAGGGCCTCCTCACTCAGGCTCCCAGAGACCCTCAGAGTGTCCTGCCCAGAGAGCAAGGTATTCGTGCTTCCTGGGATGGTGGGAAATATTCCCGCATCCTCCTCCTAACTGTGGAAACCGGAGGTGGTGGAGGAGCGCTAGCGACAGAAGAAGGAGATCCAGAAAGACAGGGCGGAATGGGCGGGGAAGGGGCTGCAAAGGGGCGATGAGGAGAAAGAGAGAGAGGAAGAAGGGGAGATGAGAGCGAGGTGGAGCCCTACAAAGGGAGGACCAGGATAGAGCGGGAGGACCAGCGAGAGGGAAGTGGCAGTGGAGGAGCGGGAGGAGGTGGAGTTATGTCTCCAGGGTAGTTCTGTTCACTGGCCCCCAGCACAGGCAGCTCCCACCACATCCCCACCAGCTCCTCAGCTCTCAGATCCAACACCCAAGGCTTTCGTCCCTCAAAGACTGTCTCTCCACCCATTGCAGTTCTAACCTCATTTGATTTTTCTCCCTGCCCCTTGTGAGAGCCTGGCCATTCTGTGATCTGTCAACACACTTTCTGTGCATTTCTTCTATATCAGCCAGAGACCATTACTGGTCCTTGCACTCATAAACTTTGACCGGCCTTCAAGGGCTCCTGGAGGAGCACTTTGTGTTGTTAGTTACCCTTCAGCTTCTTGATTTTCCAAGAGGAAGTTTCACCTTTTCATCCCAGAGCTGTGAACTTCCTCCTCCTAAGAGGAGCCTCCCCTTTGTCTCCTTCCTCCTGTGTCAACCTCTGTTCCAGTCTCTGGGAACCAAATACGTGTCTCCAGGCAACACTGGCCACCTTTCCGGCTCCTTTCTTTGGGCTGCAGCTCTCTTCTTCAGATGCTGNCGGCTGGATGGCATCACTGACTCAATGCACGTGAGTCTGAGTGAACTCTGGGAGTTGGTGATGGACAGGGTGGCCTGGGTGTGCTGCGATTCATGGGGTCGCGAAGAGTGGGACAGGACTGAGCGACTGAGCTGAAGTGAACTGAAGATTTGGTCACATCGCTCAGAGGACAAGTACCCCACATGTTCTCTCTGGGATCCACGGGACGGCCACCAGACACAACTGCTTGTTCCTTTTGTTCCCAGCAAAAGGGAGCAGGGACGGTAGGCTGAACTTTTTCTGGTGTCATCCAAAAATATTCATCCCACATGTGGTAAAATGGTTCAAATTTACCTGATGAATTGGCCCTTCTTACTGGCCACTCAGTTCTTATCCTTTTTATTTTTTTAACTAAAAGGTATAGGCTTTAGTTACTTTTGTAAGGCTTGCATTTACCTCAAATGTTACCCCATGGCCTTGATCAATTTGGTTAAAGTCCAGGTTACACCAAGTAAGAAGCAACAGGTTGTGAGTTATCAAGGAAGCAAACGACTCTTTTTGCTGTCTCAAAAATGAGCAAAGGGAGCTAAAGTCCCCTCTGCATAGGGGAGACACCCACCAAGGAAGTCCATCCATTACTGACAAAGGCATGGCCCCAGAAACCTAACAGGTAGAAGTATTATGGAAGTTTGTATATGAGTGGGCCCAGGACAGGAACACATTATCCTGAGTTTGCAGTCCCGGTAGGGTCATCTGCCAATCAGGAACAGCAGAATTATTCACAGCAGCTCCATCCTGACTCTGTGGTCACTGATGGAAAACTAAAGGGATCTTCAGTGGTTCTTTCGGGTCAGGAGGGAAGGTCCCTTTTCCTCTGCTGCTGTCTTGAGCTGGGTGTGGTGAATCTAGGAGGTAATACCACCAACTTGAACTGCAGTGGGAGTGGATAGCACAATAGTGTATGACCCTTTCCGGGTGGGGGATCATGTCTGCCAATTCCCATTCTTTACCCATACTAAGTCTCCTGGTGAGTATGGGTGTACAGTAGTACTTAAAGAAAAGGGAATTCTTTCTTTTTGAATGTAAGGGGTGATGTCATGGATTACCTTCCCCANACAATAGTGTATGACCCTTTCCGGGTGGGGGATCATGTCTGCCAATTCCCATTCTTTACCCATACTAAGTCTCCTGGTGAGTATGGGTGTACAGTAGTACTTAAAGAAAAGGGAATTCTTTCTTTTTGAATGTAAGGGGTGATGTCATGGATTACCTTCCCCAACTGTTCCAGTTGCTCCAGTGTCAGGAAGCATTTAACAGGAGGCTTCCTGTGTGCTGTTTTGTATCTGTCAGGAATTCTCTGTTCCTTATTAGTTTCTCAATACTCAGGAATTAAGAGGAGAGGCAAGCCTCTCCAAGGGGCTGAGGAATCCAGGCATTTCCTTCATTAGTTTTTCGATACGGTGATAAGTACCCTCTTCCTTCTTATGAACCATATGGTAAAAGTGATTATTTACAGCCCTATCTCTTTCATATGGATGACCTCATCTTTTCTTGATAACTTGTAAGTTTCGATTTTATCTCTGCTGAGGAACTACTTAGTATGGGTAAAGAATGGGAATTGGCAGACATGATCCCCCACCCGGAAAGGGTCATACACTATTGTGCTATCCACTCCCACTGCAGTTCAAGTTGGTGGTATTACCTCCTAGATTCACCACACCCAGCTCAAGACAGCAGCAGAGGAAAAGGGACCTTCCCTCCTGACCCGAAAGAACCACTGAAGATCCCTTTAGTTTTCCATCAGTGACCACAGAGTCAGGATGGAGCTGCTGTGAATAATTCTGCTGTTCCTGATTGGCAGATGACCCTACCGGGACTGCAAACTCAGGATAATGTGTTCCTGTCCTGGGCCCACTCATATACAAACTTCCATAATACTTCTACCTGTTAGGTTTCTGGGGCCATGCCTTTGTCAGTAATGGATGGACTTCCTTGGTGGGTGTCTCCCCTATGCAGAGGGGACTTTAGCTCCCTTTGCTCATTTTTGAGACAGCAAAAAGAGTCGTTTGCTTCCTTGATAACTCACAACCTGTTGCTTCTTACTTGGTGTAACCTGGACTTTAACCAAATTGATCAAGGCCATGGGGTAACATTTGAGGTAAATGCAAGCCTTACAAAAGTAACTAAAGCCTATACCTTTTAGTTAAAAAAATAAAAAGGATAAGAACTGAGTGGCCAGTAAGAAGGGCCAATTCATCAGGTAAATTTGAACCATTTTACCACATGTGGGATGAATATTTTTGGATGACACCAGAAAAAGTTCAGCCTACCGTCCCTGCTCCCTTTTGCTGGGAACAAAAGGAACAAGCAGTTGTGTCTGGTGGCCGTCCCGTGGATCCCAGAGAGAACATGTGGGGTACTTGTCCTCTGAGCGATGTGACCAAATCTTCAGTTCACTTCAGCTCAGTCGCTCAGTCCTGTCCCACTCTTCGCGACCCCATGAATCGCAGCACACCCAGGCCACCCTGTCCATCACCAACTCCCAGAGTTCACTCAGACTCACGTGCATTGAGTCAGTGATGCCATCCAGCCGTTTCATCCTCGATTGTCCCCTTCTCCTCCTGCTTTCAGTCTTTCCCAGCGTCAGGAGCTTTCCCAGCGAGTCAGTTCTTCGCATCAGGTGGCCAGAGTGTTGGAGTTTCAGCTTCAGCACCAGTCCTTCCAATGAATATTCAGGACTGATTTCCTTTAGGATGGACTGGTTGGATCTCCTTGCAGTCCAAGGGACTCGCAAGAGTCTTCTCCAGCACCACAGTTCAAAAGCATCAATTATTTGGCGCTCAGCTTTCTTCACAGTCCAGCTCTCACATGCATACGTGACCACTGGAAAAACCATAGCCTTGACTAGTCAGATCGTTGTTGGCAAAGTAACATCTCTGCTTTTCAATATGCTGTCTAGGTTGGTCATAACTTTCCTTCCAAGGAGTAAGCATCTTTTAATGTCATGGCTGCAATCACCATCTGCAGGGTTTTTGGAACCCCCCCCCCAAAAAAAATAAAGTCTGTCACTGTTTCCACTGTTTCCGCATCTATTTCCCATGAAGCGATGGGACCAGATGCCATGATCTTAGTTTTCTGAATGTTGAGTTTTAAGCCAACTTTTTCACCCTCCTCTTTCACTTTCATCAAGCGGCTCTTCAGCGCTTCTTTGCTTTCTGTCATAAGGGTGTTGTCATCTGCATAGTTTTGTTAAACTCAGAGTTGATTTCCTTTAGGATTGACTGGTTGGATTTCCTTGCTGTCCAAAGGACTCTCAAGAGTCTTACCCAGCACCCACAAATCGAAACCGTCGATTCTTCTGGCTCTCAGTCACCGTCCGCAGTGATTTTGGAGCACAGGAAAACAAAATCTGCCATGGTTTCCACTTTTTCCCCATCTATTTGCCATGAAGGTATTTAGGAATACTAATAAAAAATGCTTGAACTAAACATAAGTGAAATTCTCAATCAGTGACATTGAATTCTGAAGAATAGAAGTTCACGGCCAGTCGCGACGCTTAGTGCGTTTTACTAGACATACACACAATACTACATCACAAAGACAACTGGATTTGAAAGGAACCGGTTTCCCCTGGACTGCTAAATGTTCCGTTCTCCCCACTGAACGCCGTTATTTGAAAAAAGGTGCACAGGCTTCAGCCGACCGCCAGACCGGGGCTGGGCAGGACAAAAGATAGGCAGGCAGCCGAGCGCGCCGGGTCCCAACACGCAGCGGGTGGGAGAAGAGGAGCGGGAGGCGGACGTCACTTCCGCCAGAGGGCGCCCTCCGCCGGGTTGGCCGGGCTGGACGGCGCGGGAGGAAGGAGGCGGGGACTTGGGCGGGGCGTGGGCTGGAGGGAAGCGCGGGTTCCAGTGACGTCACGGGTGGGGCGTGTCGTATGTAGATATCTGAGCGCAGGGGCTGCTGGCCCGTCATCTGGTGCTTAAACACGATATGGTCTCCCGTGGCGTGGGAGAGAACCGAGGAGTTTTTGCTTGAAAGTGCGTGGATCCTTTGTGTGGAAGGTCCAAGAAGGCTCGGGGATGCGGGAGGAAAGTGAGCGTGTGTGTACAGTGTAGGGCGTATGAGGTTGTGGTGGGGCGGAAGGCTAGCAACTCATACTTACCTGGCAGGGGAGATACCATGATCACGAAGGTGGTTTTCCCAGGGCGAGGCTTATCCATTGCACTCCGGATGTGCTGACCCCTGCGATTTCCCCAAATGTGGGAAACTCGACTGCATAATTTGTGGTAGTGGGGGACTGCGTTCGCGCTTTCCCCTGGTTTGTCTTTGTGAAAAAACAGATACAGGGGCCTTGCTATAGCTGTGAGAGTATTAGGTAAGACCAGGCGCGTAGCAAAGAGCGTCTCGGAAAAATCGCGAGTCTGCTGGTGGGCTCGGGTCCACAGTGAGCTGCAGCAAGTGGTTCTGGGGGTGCTGCCGCCTGCCTGGAAAAGTTATCTAAGACTGGAATGAAGGACTGTGACCAGAGGGCCGTCTTTCTTTCTTCCGAACCTGGCAAACGTTAGCGTGGGTGCGGCTTTCTGACGTACGTTTACTGCTGATTTCGTGGCAGGCTCGCTCATGAACGCTCTCTCGAGCTCTTCGTGGCAAGTTTGTGCGAGAGGGAAGGCTTGCCTTGGGCGCCGAATCCAACCAGAGAGGCCAGACACACGAAGTCGGCTGAGAAGGCAGGAGGCGCCCCGTGACGGACTTCTCGTCGGCCTGTCTTGTGAGAGGCTGCCACCAGCCATTTTCCCACCAGTGTCCTGCTTTCAGAGGCTTCATTTCTTGCGTGGTCCGCTGCCTTGCTTATTACACGCCTTAGTCATCGCTGGAGATTCACTGCTTAGATACTATCGTCCCACTCACCCCTTCCCACCCCAGGCAGGCTTCTTCGCATTTCTGGATCCAGTTCTCTCTTCACCCCCGCCTTTTCTCTCTAGACCTTCTCCTGTTACCTTCCCAGTCAGAAAGCAGTACCTCTGTTTCAGCCTCGATGGTGCACCTGACATGCTTCAGTAGTTGGCAAACTAGGAAACCTGCTTAACATCCCTTCTCCTTAAATGGCAGTAGAAATCGTACCTAACGTGTTTTTTTTTTTTTTTTTTTTTTTTTTTTTTTTTTTTTTGTCTTTTGGTCAAAAGTAGTTTCCCTTTTCTTCCTGTGCGAAAACATTAAGCTACAGATTAGAAGAAAACCCCAGGCCGAGTTGTCGGCAGTTTTGTGGGCTATTCGACAACCCCTTTCTCAGGATGTGTTGTGCTCACTTCTGATTCACAAAGTCCTCCTGGCCAACAGAAAAGGCAGGACCATGGCGGGAAGGGCTGTCCTCCCCCTCGTGGCTGCCTCGGGGACGGCACTCGTAGATCCGCTCAGCCCCAAGAAGCCTCTGAGATCGGAGGAGGTGCTGGGAGTGGGCCTGGGAGTGGGGTGATGCTTAAGGGTAGGTCCAAAGAAAACTAACCAGAAAGCACACAGGATGCAGATGGAGGGTCTAGGTCATTGAAAGTGAAAGTAGAACATCCTACTCTGTCTCCCCAACAGCGGGAGATTTCTTTGCTCAAATATGAAATATCTGCACCAAGACCAAGGTTAATTTTTAGTGGCTTACTGATGAGAAAACCGGTTTTAGGAGTTTTTAACAGATTTCCTCACCCTCAAGGTTGTGCACGCTGTTAGGCTCTGGACCCCTGATGGAGGAGTTTCTGACCCAAAGAAGCCGATCAGGAAATAATACCGTGAGGAAGACCGGCTTGGATCTTGGTTTCCAGGCCTGTCAGACACACCGAGGTTATTAGGAAGACACTGGGAGTGGGTCTGCAGTTAGGAACGCAGCTTCTGGGGGGTGCGGGGTGGGGCCTCCTTTTCAGTCATGTTGCCACCACTGGCCTTCCGGTTTGACCTTGGGCCGACTCCCGTTCGCTAGGTCAATTTTGCAAGTGTCATATGAAAGTAATAATCATAAAGTACTTCATAAAGTTGTTGTGTAGATCAAATGGGATAATCAAAAATACACCTGTGGCTTATATTACGTATGTCCTGAGAGGAAACAATCAAAGATGAGCTTGTAACTCTTCAATAAATTGCCTTTGTGAATGTAACATCCATTCAAAGTAAATTCGTATTAAAGAATTCTAAAAATGTAAATGGAATTTGTAAAGCATAAGCCCACAGAAGGGACTTGCTTGTAGCAGGTTTGTTCGTAATAGTCCCCAAATTGAAAACATTTCAAATGTCCATCATGAGGTGAATAGATACATATGACTGTGACATATTCATTCAAAGGAATAGTACTCCCTCGCTAAAGTGGTACAAATACCTGATGCATGGCAACAGTATGGATAACTCTCAAACGCATCATGCTGAGTGAGGGAAAAAGTACATACTCTGTGGTTCCATTTATGTGAATTTCGAGAACTGAAAAATCGATCCACAGAGACAGGACCGAGATCACTGATGACCTGCATCAGGGAGCGGCGGTAGGGGGACTGACTGCAAAGGGGCACAGAGGACAGTCTGGAGCTCTGGAGATATCCTTTTTCCTTGAACAGGATAGTGGTTCCATGGGTACGTTCGTTTGTCAAAAGCCATCAAACTTGAAATGGATGTGTTGTATTATTTTCAAATTATACCTTAAGACATTTGATTTTTAAAAGTAATGAGAAGAATTTAATGTCTTAATTAAATTATTATTATAAGCCTTAGGGAATCCTTTCAGAAAAGCATCTCTCGTGTAAACAATTTAATTGAAAGTTCAACCATTTCTTTATTTTTCGACCATTAAATTTATGCACTATTAAGTTGAATGCTTAAAAATAAGAATAGAATCTCTAAGAGCTCTATTTTATAAAATATGGTGGTGGTTTAGTCACTAAGTCGTGTCCAATTCTTGTGACCCCATGGACTGTAGCCTGCCAGGCTCCTCCGTCCATGGGATTCTCCAGGCAAGAATACTGGAGAGGGTTGCCATTTCCTTCTCCAGGGGATCTTCCCGACCCAGGAATCAAACCCGGGAGTCCTGCACTGCAGGCAGATTCTTTACCAACTGAGCTACGATGTACTTTTTTCCTCCCTGTTGACATACCGAAATGACTCTGTCAATATGTAACTACCTTAACAGAAGTTATTTTTGAATTTAACATGTCTCAAAATTTTACATACTTGTACTTTCTGCAGCATTTGAATTGTATAAACTAAGCATATATATGTTTTGCCAAAACTTAGAAGAACAGTAGTTAATTCCGGGGGTTGGGACTACGGGTGGCAGCTTATTTTCTTACATACATATATTTAGACAGAGTGCCTGAAGAACTGTGGGCGGAGGTTCGTAACACTGTACAGGAGGCAGTGATCAAAACCATCGCCAAGAAAAAGAAATGCAGAAAGGCAAAATGGTTGTCTGAGGAGGCCTTACAAATAGCTGAGAAAAGAAAGGAAGCGAAAGGCAAAGGAGAAAAGGAAAGATATACCCATCTGAATGCAGAGTTCCAAAGAATAGCAAGGAGAGATTAAGAAAGCCTTCCTCGATGAACAATGCAAAGAAATAGAGGGAAAGAAACAATAGAATGGAAAAGACTAGAGATCTCTTCAAGAAAATTAGAGCTACCAAGGGAACATTTCATGCAAGGACGGACACAATAAAGGACAGAAACGGTCCTGTATTCTGGCAAGAATACACAGAAGAACTATAGAAAAGAGACCTTCATGACCCAGATAACCACGATGGTGTGATCACTGACCTAGAGCCGGACATCCTGGAGTGTGAAGTCAAGTGGGCCTTAGGAAGCATCACTACGAACTAAGCTAGTGGAGGTGACGGAATTCCAGCAGAGCTATTTCAAATCCTAAAAGATGATGCTGTGAAAGTGCTACACTCATTCTGCCGGCAAATTTGGAACACTCAGCAGTGGCCAACAAAGGTGTGTCTAGTCAAAGCTATCGTTTTTCCAGTAGTCATTTATGGGTGTGAGAGTCGGACCATCAAGAAAGCAGAGCGCCGAAGAATTGAAGCTTTTGAACTGTGGTGTTGGAGAAGACGCTTGAGAGTCCCTTGGACTGCAAGGAGACCCAACCAGTCAATCGTGAAGGAAATCAGCCCCAAATATTCTTTGGAAGGACTGGTGCTGAAGCTGAAGCTCCAGTACTTTGGCCACCCGATGCGAAGAACTGACTCGCTGGAAAACCCCCTGACACTGGGAAAGACTGAAGGCGGGAGGAGAAGGGGATGGCAGAGGACGAGATGGTTGGATGGTTGGATCACCGATGGGATGGACTTGAGTTTGAGCAGGCTCCAGGAGTTGGTGATGGACAGGGAAGCCTGGCGTGCTGCAGCCCATGGGGTCGAAAAGAGTTGGACACGACTGAGCGAATGAACTGAATGCCTGTTACGAGACTCCTCTTGGGTGTTTTTTCAAAAGAAATATACGGACTTAAATTTCTTGTCAAGCATTTTTATGGTTTGTGTTCCTCTTTGACTGTGGAGCCAGGAAGGCTTCAGTTCAAATTCCTGCTTTCGGATCCCACTCACTGACTGACTCGACAAGTTACTTAACCTTTCTATGTCTCAGGTTCCTCATATGTGAAATGAGGATGATGACATGATGCAAGCCTTTTGAAAGGATTGCGTGAGTAAACCCATTTAAAACTTGTAGACCATGCCTGGGCACTTTGCTTGTCTTCACTGGGTGTTCAGTTCAGTTCAGTTCAGTTCAGTCGCTCAGTCGTGTCCGACACTTTGCGACCCCATGAATCGCAGCACGCCAGGCCTCCCTGTTCATCACCATCTCCCGGAGGTCACTCAGACTCACGTCCATCGAGTCCATGATGCCATCCAGCCATCTCATCCTCGGTCATCCCCTTCTCATCCCGCCTCCAATCCCTCCCAGCATCAGAGTCTTTTCCAATGAGTCAGCTCTTCTCATGAGGTGGCCAAAGTACTGGAGTTTCAGCTTTAGCATCAGTCCTTCCAAAGAACACCCAGGGCTGATCTCCTTCAGAATGGACTGGTTGGATCTCCTTGCAGTCCAAGGGACTCTCAAGAGTCTTCTCCAACACCACAGTTCAAAAGCATCAATTCTTTGGCGCTCAGCCTTCTTCACAGTCCAACTCTCACATCCATACATGACCACTGGAAAAACCATAGCCTTGACTAGACGGACCAAAGTAATGTCTCTGTTTTTTAAAATACTATCTCGGTTGGTCATAACTTTTCTTCCAAGGAGTAAGCGTCTTCTAATTTCATGGCTGCAGTCACCATCTGCAGCGATTTTGGAGCCCCCCAGAATAAAGTCTGACACTGTTTCCACTGTTTCCCCATCTATTTCCCATGAAGTGATGGGACCGGATGCCATGATCTTCCTTTTCTGAATGTTGAGCTTTAAGCCAACTTTTTCGCTCTCCTCTTTCACTTTCATCAAGAGGCTTTTTAGTTCCTCTTCACTTTCTGCCATAAGGGTGGTGTCATCTGCATATCTGAGGTTATTGATATTTCTCCCGGCAATCTTGATTCCAGCTTGTGTTTCTTCCAGTCCAGCCTTTCTCATGATGTACTCTGCATAGAAGTTAAATAAGTAGGGTGACAATATACAGCCTTGACGTACTCCTTTTCCTATTTGGAACCAGTCTGTTGTTCCATGTCCAGTTCTACCTGTTGCTTCCTGACCTGCATACAGATTTCTCAAGAGGCAGGTTAGGTGGTCTGGTATTCCCATCTCTTTCAGAATTTTCCACAGTTTATTGTGATCCACACTGTCAAAGGCTTTGGCATACTCAATAAAGCAGAAATAGAAGTTTTTCTGGAACTCTCTGGCTTTTTCCATGATCCAGCGGATGTTGGCAATTTGATCTCTGGTTCCTCTGCCTTTTCTAAAACCAGCTTGAACATCAGGGAGTTCACGGTTCACGTGTTGCTGAAGCCTGGCTTGGAGAATTTTGAGCATTACTTTACTAGCATGTGAGATACTTTACTAGCAACTGTGAGCATTACTTTACTAGCATGTGAGATTACTTCACTAGCAACTGTGCGGTAGTTTGAGCATTCTTTTGCATTGCCTTTCTTTGGAATTGGAATGGAAACTGACCTTTTCCAGTCCTGTGGCCACTGCTGACTTTTCCAAATTTGCTGGCATACTGAGTGCAGCACTTTCACAGCATCATCTTTCAGGATTTGAAACAGCTCGTTGGGTGTAAGCTCTTGCATTTTGGGAGCAACACTGCATAAAGATTGGGTGTGATTTTATTTGTTACTGACACTTTTCAGTGACTATGAACCTTCCTAGAGAGACGAAAGCAGTGACCTCCTGGACTGAGAGGGTCTGCCAGTCTACTAGCTCATGTGATCAGCCCATCAAAGGGGGAATAATGGGCCGACTGCTTGCTTCGAGAATGCCCGCTGCCCCCAAATTTATGGTTTTACAGTGCAAAACATTCCTACACATGACACAAGACCCAGAATTTTATGAGTGGTACATACAATTACACAAACATTTAAGTTGGAAACACAAGCAGTGAGCTTTACTCGTATAATGTGTACGTATATATTATATACAGGTACGTATGCCCCAAAATTTGTTATGGGAAAAAGTAGACCCTGATCCCATCCCACATTTCTTTTCTTCAAAGAACAAACACTTTAAGGTCAGGAAACTGACTGGCTGTTTATCTCCTTGTCTCTAAATAAATATTGATGCTCCGATTTTCCAGTTTCCCACCCCAGATGCTGCAGACCGGTCTGAAAAGGGGAAAGTGGAGTGTGTGTGGTTCCCTGCCTGCCAGTCATCTCCAAGGCAGCCGCCAGGACTTCCACTCACTTGCAGGCCCACACAGCCCAGCTCACCACTCTGCAGGGAACCGCAAACGGAACTTTGCCAGAACAATTGCCAGGCCAGCAGCTTTGCGATTTGGGGTGAACTGGGTTCCCGGACACTTCAGGAAAGGGTGGCAGCTGCTCCAACGTCAGGCGCTGTGAGTCGCCCCAACCCAGGGACCGCCCCGCCACGGTACCCGCTCGCTCCTCTCCCTTCCAGTCCCTTTCTCCCTTCGGGTTCATCCTCTGTTCTCTCCTGTTCTTGACCTTCCAGCGATCTTTTCGCCCGCCTCACACCTTTCTTTGGAGGAGGAAATGGCAACCCGCTCCAGTATTCTTGCCTGGAGAATCCCATGGACAGGGGAGCCTGGCGGGCTACAGTCCATGGANCTTTTCTTTCTAGGCCTTCTCCTGTTACCTTCACAGTCAGAAAGCAGTACCTACCTCTGTTTCAGCCTCGATTGTGCACGTGACATGCTTCAGTAGTCTGGCAAACTAGGAAACCTCCTTAACATCCCTTCTCCTTGAATGGCAGTAGAAATCGTACCTAACGTTTTTTCTTCTTTCGGTCAAAAGTAGTTTTCCTTTTCTTCCTATCTGAAAAAACATTGAACTACAGTTTAGAAGGAAACCCCACGCCGAGTTGTCGGCAGTTTGGTGGGCTATTTGCCAGCCCCTTTCTCAGGATGTGTTGTGTTCACTTCTGATTCACGAAGTCCTGCTGGCAAATAGAAGGCAGGACCGTGGCGGGAAGGACTGTCCTCCCCTTCGTGGCTGCCTCGGGGACGGCATTCGTAGATCCGCTCAGCCCCAAGAAGCCTCTTAGATCGGAGGAGGTGCTGGGAGTGGGCCTGGGAGTGGAGTGATGCTTAAGGGTAGGTCCAAAGAAAACTAACCAGAAAGCACACAGGATGCAGATCGAGGAACTAGGTCATTGAAAGTGAAAGCAGAACATCCTACTCTGGAGATCTCCTCGCTCAAATATGAAATATCTGCACCAAGACCAAGGTTAATTTTTAGTGGCTTATTGATGAGAAAACCGGTTTTTGGAGTTTTTAACAGATTTCCTCACCCTCAAGGTTGTCCACGCTGTTAGGCTCTGGACCCCTGATGGAGGAGTTTCTGACCAAAAGAAGCCGATCAGTAAGTAATAGTGTGACGAGGACCGGCTTGGTTTCCGGGCCTGTCAGACACACCGAGGTTACTAGAAAGACATTGCCGGGTGGGTCTGCAGTTAGGAACGCAGCTTCTGGGGGGCGCGGGGTGGGGCCTCCTTTTCAGTCATATTGCCACCACTGGCCTTCCGGTTTGACCTTGGGCCGACTCCCATTTGCTAGGCCAATTTTGCAAGTGTCATATGAAAGTAATCATAAAGTACTTCATAAAGTTGTTGTGTAGATTAAATGGGATAATCAAAAATACGCCTGTGGCTTATATTACGTATGTCCTGATAGGAAACAATCAAAGATGAGCTTGTAACTCTTCAATAAATTGCCTTTGTGAATGTAACATCCATTCACAAAGTAAATTCGTGTTAAAGAATTAAAAAAAATGTAAATGGAATTTATAAAGCATAAGCCCACAAAAGGGACCTGCTTATAGCAGCTTTGTTCATTATAGCCTCCAAATTGAAAACATTTCAAATGTCCATCATGAGGTGAATAGATATATATGATTGTGACATATTCATTCAAAGGAATAGTACTCCCTCGCTAAAGTAGTACAAATACCTGATACATGGCAACAGTATGGATCACTCTCAAACGCATCATGCTGAGTGAGGAAGAAAGAACATACTCTGTGGTTCCATTTATGTGAATTTTGAGAACTGAAAAATCGATCCACAGAGACAGGACCGAGATCACTGATGACCTGCGTCAGGGAGCAGTAGGGGGACTGACTGCAAAGGGGCACAGAGGACAGTCTGGAGTTCTGGAGATATCCTTTTTCCTTGAACAGGATAGTGAGTGGTTCCGTGGATACGTTCATTTGTCAAAAGTCATCAAACTTGAAATGGGTGTGTTGTATTATTTTCAAATTATACCTTAAGACGTTTGATTTTAAAAAGTAATGAGAAGGATCATTCCAAAATTTAATGTCTTAATTAAATTATTATCATTAGCCTTAGGGAATCCTTTCAGAAAGGCATCTCTCGTATAAACGATTTGACTGAAAGTTCAACAATTTCTTTATTTTTCTTCCATTAAATTTATGCACTATTAAGTTGAATGCTTAAAAACAGAACCTATAAGAGCTCTATTTTATAAAATATGGTGGTGGTTTAGTCACTAAGTCGTGTCCGACTCTTGTGACCCCATGGACTGTAGCCTGCCAGGCTCCTCCGTCCATGGGATTCTCCAGGCAAGAATACTGGAGAGGGTTGCCATCTCCTTCTCCAGGGGATCGTCCCGACCCAGGAATCAAACCCGGGTGTCCTGCATTGCAGGCAGATTCTTTACCAACTGAGCTACGATATATTTTTTTCCTCTCTGTTGACATACCGAAATGACTCCGTCAATATGTAACTACCTTAACGGAAGTTATTTTTGAATTTAACATGTCTCATAGTTTTACATATTTGTATTTTCTGCATCATTTTAATTTTATAAACTAAGCATATATGTGTTTTGCCAAAACTTAGAAGAACAGTAGTTAAGTCCGGGGGTTGGGACGACAGGTGGCAGCTTATTTTCTTACATACATACATTTAGACAGAGTGCCTGAAGAACTGTGGGCAGAGGTTCGTAACACTGTACAGGAGGCAGTGATCAAAACCATCGCCAAGAAAAAGAAATGCAAAAAGGCAAAATGGTTGTCTGAGGAAGCCTTACAAATAGCTGAGAAAAGAAAGGAAGCGAAAGGCAAAAGAGAAAAGGAAACATATACCCATCTGAATGCAGAGTTCCAAAGAATAGCAAGGAGAGATAAGAAAGCCTTCCTCGATGAACAATGCAAAGAAATGGAGGAAGAAAGACAACAGAATGGGAAAGACCAGAGATCTCTTCAAGAAAATTAGAGCTACCAAGGGAACATTTCATGCAAGGATGGACACAATTAAGGACAGAAACGGTATGGACCTAACAGAAGCAGAAGATATTAAGAAGAGGTGGCAAGAATACACAGAACAACTATACAAAAGAGATCTTCATGACCCAGATAACCACGATGGTGTGATCACTGACCTAGAGCCGGACATCCTGGAGTGTGAAGTCAAGTGGGCCTTAGGAAGCACCACTACGAGCAAAGCTAGTGGAGGTGATGGAATTCCAGCTGAGCTATTTCAAATCCTAAAAGATGATGCTGTGAAAGTGCTACACTCATTATTCTGGCAAATTTGGAACACTCAGCAGTGGCCAACAAAGGTGTGTCTAGTCAAAGCTATGGTTTTTCCAGTAGTCGTGTATGGATGTGCGAGTTGGACCATCAAGAAAGCAGAGCGCCGAAGAATTGAAGCTTTTGAACGGTGGTGTTGGAGAAGACCCTTGAGAGTCCCTTGGACTGCAGGGAGACCCAACCAGTCAATCGTAAAGGAAATCAGCCCCAAATATTCTTTGGAAGGACTGATGCTGAAGCTGAAACTCCAATACTTTGGCCACTTGATGCGAAGAACTGACTCGCTGGAAAAGCCCCTGTCGCTGGGAAAGATTGAAGGCAGGAGGAGAAGGGGATGGCAGAGGGACGAGATGGTTGGATGGCATCACTGGCTGGATGGACTTGAGTTTGAGCAGGCTCCGGGAGTTGGCGATGGACAGGGAAGCCTGGCGTGCTGCAGCCCATGGGGTCGCAAAGAGTTGGACACGACTGAGCGACTGAACTGAATGCCTGTTACGTGACTCCTCTTGGGTGTTTTTTCAAAAGAAATATACGGACTTAAATTTCTTGTCAAGCATTGTTACGGTTTGCGTTCCTCTTTGACTGGTAGGATATCCTGTGGAGCCAGGAAGGCTTCAGTTCAAATTCCTGCTTTCAAATCCCACTCACTGACTGACTTGACAAGTTACTTAACTTTTCTATGTCTCAGGTTCCTCATATGTGAAATGAGGATGATGACATGATGCAAACCCCTTGAAAGGATTAAGTGAGTAAACCCATTTAAAACTTGTAGACCATGCCTGGGCACTTGGCGCTTTGCATGTCTTCACTGGGTGTAAGCTCTTGCATTTTGGGAGCAACACTGTATAAAGATTGGGTGTGATTTTATTTGTTACTGACACTTTTCAGTGACTATGAACCTTCCTAGAGAGACGAAAGCAGTGACCTCCTGGGCTGAGAGGATCTGCCAGTTTATTTACTAACTCATGTGATCAGCCCATCAAAGGGGGAATAATGGTCCAATTGCTTGCTTCAGGAATGCTCCCCCCCCCCAATTTTTTTTTACGTTTTTACAGTGGAAAACATTCCTACGCGTGACACTAGACCCCAGAATTTTTAAAGCTTGGCACATATAATTATATAAAAATTTAAGTTGGACACACAAGGATTGAGTTTTACTCATATAATAGATATGTCTACATTATATGCAGTAATATATGTACATATATATTATATACAGTTGTATATATAGAGAGAGTCAGTTACATATGCCCCAAAACTTGTTATGGGAGAAAGTGGACCCTGATCCCATCCCACATTTCTTTTTTTCCAAGAATAAACACTTTCAGTTCAGGTAACCAACTGTTTGGCTATTTATCTCCTTATCTCTAAATAAATATTGACGCTCCGATTTTCCAGTTTCCCATCTCAGGCCCTGCAGACCGGCCTGCAAAGGGGAAAAGGGGAGTGTGTGCGGTTCCCTGCCCGCCGGTCATCCCCAAGGAAGCCGCCAGGACGTCCACTCACCTGCTGACTCGCACGGCCCACCTCACCGCTCCGCACGGAACCCGCGAAGGAAACTTGGCCAGGACAAATGCCAGGCCAGTAGCTTTGCGACTGAGGGTGAACCGGGTTCCCGGACACGTCAGTAAAGGGTGGGAACTGCTCCAGAGTGAGGCGCTCGCTCTGGTCGCCCCAGCTCGGCGACCGTCCCCGCCGCGGTCCCCGCCCGCTCCTCTCCCTTCCAGTCCCTTTCTCCCTTCTGGCTCAGCCTCTCTTCTCTCCTGCCCTTGCCCTTCCTCGGATCTTTTCGCCGGCTTCACCCCTTTCTTTTCCCGTCCTCCAAAGACAGCTGCGTCACTGAGTCCTTTGTAACCGCTGAAAGTTCCAAAATATAAGCGTCAGAGAGATGCTCCTTAGCACCGCGAAGGGAGCACTTTAACTGGCTTTTCAAGCCCATCACGGGCCTCATCCACACTTTTCTCCCGAGCAGTAGAGGACACAAGCGGAGCAGAGTCCCGGCAGGACGAAGGGGGCCCGGCCGGGGGTGCGGACTCCGAGCGGCCCGTCTCCTCTTCGGCCCCCGAGCAGCCTGGCCGGGCGGCCGCGGGTCGGGCACCTGGGGTCTCCTCAGACGCCGGAATCCGCGACCCGCGCGCCTCTTTCGGGCTGAGCTTGGGACCAGAGGACGCGATTTCCAGGAGTCAAGGTTCAAATCTTGGCCGCACAGCGGCTTTGCGTGCCCAGCGGAGACTTAGGAGCGAGACACTCCGGATAAAATCATAGTAAACTGGGACAAGATCTATTGATATTCGGAACGATCGAGAACCTGAAGAAAACAGAGTTCACCCCAGTCAGGTCTGGAACCTTCCACCCGAAAGCTGCCATCCTGGCTGATCAGCGACATCAGCGACCTCCCCGCCGCCATTTACGAGGCGTGCGGTGTGACGCCCCCTCGCGGGGCAGGACTCGGTGGGCGCAGCCTCTGCCTTTTACCCCCGAGACCCAGGGCACCCGACGAGGGGGCGGCGCCGGCTGGGCCGCTGCGCCCCTGGCCGGGGGCGGGCAGGAGAGGCGCCGGCCCTCCGACGCCCAGGGACGGGCAGAGCCGCCCCGGGCCCAGCAAGAACGCCCCCGGTCCCGGTCGGTCCCACACCTGTCCGCAGGGTCCGTGTGAGCCGCGCCGCTGGGGGTCGCGGGAGCCGGAAAGCAGGTCCTATGAGGGGAGTAAAACGTGTCCTTCTTGTAATTAAACAGAAAGGTCCCACCGAGATTTGAACTCGGATCGCTGGATTCAGAGTCCAGAGTGCTCACCATTACACCATGGAACCCCCCTGAAAGCCAACTTCTTTCCGTCGCCAGAGAAGGGTACCTGCTTCTTTAGGCTCCATACGCCCCACCCATAATCTCAGGGAAGCTCTTCCAAGGACCCGACAAGATCTGAATACGGATGACCCGCTTTGGTGTTCATGCCTCTTTGATTTCTCTCTGCTCCTCTCCTTTGACTGACATCTCTCAGTTCACTGGCACCTCAGAAAATGGAGTAAACGTTCCCCTCTGGGTTTCCGGTCAGGGAAGGGCCCCTTAAGTCACCCTCATGGACCGCATGTTCTGCCTCGGTTTGCCAGAGCGTCCCATGCTGAGGTAAAATTTCTGCAAATGAGAGTGTTATTTTCCTTTCCTTTGCCTTCACCCTTTCCCCAGAGCCCAGAGAGGGCAGGTGAGGAGGTGGGATCTCCTGGGCCCCTTGGCTTTCTTGTAGCACCAATTACACTCCAAAGCCACCACCACCGCCTCTTACGTGTAATATATAAAGTGTGTGGAGTGGAAATGGAGGCAGGAGAACTCTCCTTTTCTTCTCCATACAGTTCTGATTTGAGGGGGAGGGGGTAAGGTTTTCTCCCAAAATTTGTCGGGTTTACAGTGTAAGGAAAGAGGAACATTTACACAAAACCCTCAGACAAACCAGGCCGAAAGCACCTGGGGTGGCTCAAAATCAACCACGTGTAGTGGAGCCCAGGAGGCAGGGCTCTGACACTTAGGCAGTCCCAGATTCTTGTCAGAGCTTGGTCACGTCAGTTTCATTCCAATTTCTTAACATATCCAGAAATTGCACGATTTAAAAAGAGAAAAGTGTACACATATTTAGAAGGTATGTATCCAAGTTGTCTTACAGTGTAGACAGTATTTATGTACACAAAATACCACCACACTATTTACATGTATAATAAATATACATCCACATGATGTCTCAAAGTAATAATCTTTACTTCTTCATTCTATCCCAGAGCCATTTCTTCCCTCATCCAATACACAGAACAGAAAAAAAAAAAAAAAAAACAGCATCTGAAGAAGAGAGCTGCAGCCCAAAGAAAGGAGCCGGAAAGGTGGCCAGTGTTGCCTGGAGACACGTATTTGGTTCCCAGAGACTGGAACAGAGGTTGACACAGGAGGAAGGAGACAAAGGGGAGGCTCCTCTTAGGAGGAGGAAGTTCACAGCTCTGGGATGAAAAGGTGAAACTTCCTCTTGGAAAATCAAGAAGCTGAAGGGTAACTAACAACACAAAGTGCTCCTCCAGGAGCCCTTGAAGGCCGGTCAAAGTTTATGAGTGCAAGGACCAGTAATGGTCTCTGGCTGATATAGAAGAAATGCACAGAAAGTGTGTTGACAGATCACAGAATGGCCAGGCTCTCACAAGGGGCAGGGAGAAAAATCAAATGAGGTTAGAACTGCAATGGGTGGAGAGACAGTCTTTGAGGGACGAAAGCCTTGGGTGTTGGATCTGAGAGCTGAGGAGCTGGTGGGGATGTGGTGGGAGCTGCCTGTGCTGGGGGCCAGTGAACAGAACTACCCTGGAGACATAACTCCACCTCCTCCCGCTCCTCCACTGCCACTTCCCTCTCGCTGGTCCTCCCGCTCTATCCTGGTCCTCCCTTTGTAGGGCTCCACCTCGCTCTCATCTCCCCTTCTTCCTCTCTCTCTTTCTCCTCATCGCCCCTTTGCAGCCCCTTCCCCGCCCATTCCGCCCTGTCTTTCTGGATCTCCTTCTTCTGTCGCTAGCGCTCCTCCACCACCTCCGGTTTCCACAGTTAGGAGGAGGATGCGGGAATATTTCCCACCATCCCAGGAAGCACGAATACCTTGCTCTCTGGGCAGGACACTCTGAGGGTCTCTGGGAGCCTGAGTGAGGAGGCCCTCAAGTTGTTCTCGGCCAGGGGACACAAGAGCGACCGCCACCAGATCCCTGCCCTCCTGGAGCTCCCTTGAAACCAAAGAAGGCAGTGGGAGGACCCCACCAGTCCCAGAGGCCTCTCTCCAAAGGGTGCACAAAGGCTCATTTTCCCCGCGGCTCTGTACCCTTCCCATTTCCTCCAACTTGCACATGGGTCCCCGTCTAGCAAGCAGAGGACTGGTGATGAAGGGGGTGGTCTGGCCACAGCGGAGCAAACCGCAAGAGCAGTCAGTTTACAGACATTTCTAGAGGCAGAAGGCGACTTTCAGGTGAAATAAATAAGGATCGTGGTTGTCAAAAGATTCAGAGGATTATGATAATAGTATTTATGATTTTGCTGCCTATAACATTATTGATCCAGTAGTTTCTAAACCGAGGCACATCTGACAACAGTAGCATGAAGAAGCGTGCTCTTATTGCTCCCATTTTGCACAAGAGAGTAGGGAGATACCCAAAGTTTTCTTTATTTGTTCAAGGCCACACAGGGCAGAACCATTTTTACAACCCAGAGCTTGTGCTCCTGAGCACAGATTCGTTGGGTCTTTCTGCTCAGATGTGGCTGTGTCAACATTTCTCAGTTGGAGGGATGGGAAGAAGAGCAAGAAGAAGAGAGAAGGCAAGAGAAGGAGCAGGGACCGGTGGAAGCACAAATTCTTTGATCCTCCCCTCCCTGGCCTTCCCCTCTCAGCTTTCCCCTCCCCTCCTCGCCTTGCCTCCTGCTTTCCCGCGGGCACCAGCTCTTTCCCTCCTTCCCCACCCTGTTATCCGGACTGGGACAGTGCTCCTCTCTCGGGATCCCTGCCCAAGATCCTGGCAGGTCTCAATGCCTTCCTCCCAAACCCACCTTCCCCGCTTGGCTTTCACTTCCCGCCTTTTCCCGCTCCCACGTGGACCCCACAGAACACAGCCTACCCAGCTGGGCACAGCCGGAGCACCCGAGACCTTTCCGTTGCCCGCCTCACGGGATGCTGCGAAATCTAACAACCGGCATAAAGGCATTTAAAAAGAACTTTTCGCTCTTCGAAAACTTTTCCGTATTTCCATTCTCAGGGGTCTTAATGGGACGAAGGGCTAAAGACGACAGCGTATATTCATCCAAGTCCTAGAGCGTCCCGGTGAGGGCCAGACCCTGTCCTGGGCGTGCGGACGCGGGGCGACCATCCCCGCGACCTCTGTCCTGGTGGAAATCGCCTGGTAGACACAGGAAACCTAAGCACAACCTCGGCCCCGGAGGCCTTTGCCAGGCTGGGCAAACTCTCATTCATTGAGTGTAGGCGAGGCTACGGGAAGAGCCATCACGGAAGCCCACCGGGTGTTCAGCTGTCCTTGGATCTCGTCCGGAGGGTCCGAACCCTGGATCCCGGTATCTCTGAGGGCGCTGGTATCTGTGGCGGGTAGGGGGCAAGGACGTGGCGCCGTATCCCTGGGGGCAGGGGACTTACCCTGGGAACGAGTACGTGTCTACTCCATACAGAGTCCAGAAAAGGCCTGTACTGCTGTCTCTGTGGCGCAATCGGTTAGCGCGTTCGGCTGTTAACCGAAAGGTTGGTGGTTCGAGCCCACCCAGGGACGGTGGGGTGAGATTTTAGAGACCACCAAAGAGACTCCCTTTTGCCAAGAGGACACCGGAGAAGTGCTGCGGCGAGCCGGCTTGCGGAGAAAGAGCACAGGAGTCAGGTGCAAAGGAGCAGCGGGGAGGGCGGGCCCCGGGTGGATTGGAAGCGTCGGTCATTCCTGAGAGCCCAGAGCGCTGACCGCCGGCCCCGTGAAAAGGCCCACCGAGGCGCGGGTCCGCAGGGGCGGAGGGACTGCGGCCGCACTGCTGGGCTGCGGGGTCTCCTGGGCCTCGGGCGCACCCCGCCCCCCCCCGCCCCCTGCGGCTTCCAGGAGCTGGGGAGTCGGGGGGGGGGGGGGTGCGACCCCTGCGATGGGGTGCGGAGCTGAGGGTCTGACGACTCTGCGCTGGGTGCGGGAACCCGAAGGCAGCCTGTGGGGGCCCGAGGGTCCTCACTTGACGGGAGATGAGGAACCCTAAAGCAGAGCCCTCGGGAGCCGCCGTCTCCGTGCCGGAGAGAGCTCGGGGCTTCACGGTTCCTGTTTGAGTGTTAGAAATGGGTGGTCTAGATACTGATGGCGGGACCTCGGGTTTTCATGGATACAGTGGTAAGCGGCGCTGGCTGTCCCGTTTCCGTAGTGTAGTGGTTATCACGTTCGCCTCACACGCGAAAGGTCCCCGGTTCGAAACCGGGCGGAAACAGAGCGCTTATTTTCTTCCTCCCCCACCGAGATTTGTTTTCTGATTGGCAAAAC
Source organism: Oreotragus oreotragus (assembly GCA_006410675.1). Lineage (NCBI taxonomy): Eukaryota > Metazoa > Chordata > Mammalia > Artiodactyla > Bovidae > Oreotragus > Oreotragus oreotragus. The sequence goes on along the minus strand of SJYX01007291.1, from coordinate 37,652 downwards.
CAAAAGGTTCCAAAGGCTCGGGGTGAAGCAGAGGACGCAGCTGCAGGAGGAGTTGGTGACCACCTGGAAGTCTACTCAGCACTAGGAAGCAGCCCTCCTTTCTCTGCTCCGAGTCCCTGTGAGTCCAGGCCCAGTTCATGCGGGGGGTGCGGGGGAGGGTGGCGGGAGGGAGGGAGGGGCGGGCAAGGACGAGCCTGACTTCGAGTCACCCTTAGGTCCGGATAACCCCCTCGGCTCCCTGTCGGGCCCCTGGGTCTCTTCCACGTGTTCACAGATTGTCTCTGAAAACCACGGAGTTCATTCCCGTGACGCTCACTCGCTTTCCCCCCACCTCAGAACACCTGGGGAGCAGTTTTATCTCCCTGGTAGAAGAAAAGAGACCGCACCAAGGTCTCACCGTGGGCTCCAGCCAAAGACACGGAAGTGAAGAATTTAAGGCTCCACGAACTGAGCCGGTCGCGGAGGGAAAGGAACCGGTACCCGTGCGGTCGTCAGGAGAGGCCCCGGAGCCAGGTCAGCGGTCTGGAGGTAGACGGATCCGCTCATCACTCGCTGAAAGCCAGGTCGGCGCCTGACTCGAGGGAAAACCGAGGTTCACAAAGAGAGCATGACCTGGGCTCGGCAGCACACAGCGCTAGAGCTGGACCAGGAGGGATCCAACCCGGTAGTTTGTGACCTGGTCTCAGAACGAGAAGCGTCGCCCAGGAACGGGGATTTGAAGGGCTGGGAGCCTTGCACAGCTGCATACAGCCATGGGGGCGCTGGGACATTTCCTTTCCTGTTCCCTGCATCTCTGGTTTCATCTTTCCACCCTCAATTTTCACTCGGACAGCCAAGTCCGCCCCTCGGCGTGGTTCCCTGGTGGTCTAGTGGCTAGGATTCGGCGCTTTCACCGCCGCGGCCCGGGTTCGATTCCCGGTCAGGGAAAGCTCTTTTCTTCTCCANCCCTGCATCTCTGGTTTCATCTTTCCACCCTCAATTTTCACTCGGACAGCCAAGTCCGCCCCTCGGCGTGGTTCCCTGGTGGTCTAGTGGCTAGGATTCGGCGCTTTCACCGCCGCGGCCCGGGTTCGATTCCCGGTCAGGGAAAGCTCTTTTCTTCTCCAATTCCTCGGAGTCTTCCTGTCCAGATCAGAATCGTCTTTTGCTTCAAGGTCTAAGAGCGTCTGCACTGAGTCCCGGCCTCAGGGTCCTTGACATCAGGCAGGCTGGAGGAGATTCCCCGGATGCAGTGAACAGCCTGGGCTGCCCAGCTCTCCTCTCCACTCTTTTCTCTCGGCTTGTTGGAAACCCAGAGTCTTCCTTACAGAGTTTTCATCCATCCAAAGAGAATCAGGGACTCGAGTTCCAAAGATTCATTCAAAACCAAACCCCAAACCCTCTTGTAACCATCCAAGTTACAAGAATAGTAACATCGTGTATTCCGTACTCAGCTGCACAGTTCACATTTTCCCACGTTTGCTTTGTCACTCTCTCCATGGAAACCTGAAATCCATTCTCTTTAGGATGCAGCGAAGCTCCGGGGGGAGTTTGGTTCGGATCTCCAGGAAGTGCAGGCCAGGCACGCTCTGCGCTTGTAGGAATACCCCCACCACACCACACCACCCACCCCACCCAGCCCCAGGACCGTCTGCTATCTCGACTCCTCCGGGTTGTCTTGGTGGACAGTGGGGTCTTGGGTCAGCCTGAGCGCTAGAACCACCTACCTCGGGAAGACCCACGGGGAAGTGCAGCTGCCCCTTTGGCTCTTGCCTGGCTCTCTGTGCCCAGAACACAAAGGGGAAGGCTTCTTTCCTGTGGGGGGAGGATGAGGGGAGCAGGTGGGAGATGCATCACGGGGAGGGGGAGTATTCTCGAGAGCTTTCCGGAATTGTCTGCTTGGGTGGCTGTCCTAGGATAATGGTGTTTTGCGTAGTCTTCTCCTGGCCTTGACCCAGTCTCAGGTCCAGTGTGATTCACCGGTCTCATCTTTCCGTTTTCCCGAGGCTTTGGAACCGGCACCGTTTCTCTGCGGAGCAGGAGGCACGTCTTGGGAATTCTTGTCTCCAGCGCGAAGAGTCGAGGGACCCCCGCATGGTGCTGTCTCTGTGGCGCAATCGGTTAGCGCGTTCGGCTGTTAACCGGAAGGTTGGTGGTTCGAGCCCACCCAGGGACGGGCTGGCGGTCGACGACGTTTTAGAACCCATTCAAGGTTTTCCGTGCTGACGACCATTCAAGCGGCACCACGCTGCATTCGGGGTCCTAGTCACCTCCGGACTGCTGCCAGCCTGGGCCACCTCACCTTTCCAGCCCTATACTCTGCAAGTGCAAGTGTATTCCTTTTCACTCATACTTGCCTAAGGCAGGACAGGACCTCCTGAGAGAGATCAAGGGATCCAGTTTCTGCTGGGGTCAAGTCTTTATTCCGCCAAGTACATAGACTTAGACAAGTAAGTTACNCTTTCCAGCCCTATACTCTGCAAGTGCAAGTGTATTCCTTTTCACTCATACTTGCCTAAGGCAGGACAGGACCTCCTGAGAGAGATCAAGGGATCCAGTTTCTGCTGGGGTCAAGTCTTTATTCCGCCAAGTACATAGACTTAGACAAGTAAGTTACGCCTTATGTGCCCCAGGTTTTTCACCTGTAAAAGGAGGCCAGCACTTAGCCATTGTTCTGTCAATAATGTTATCAGTGAACCCACCGTCATTGTTAGCCTCTGCATTATTTTTTAGAAAGGCATTGCCTACCTGGTTCATGCATTATTTGGTTTCATGGTTTTATGATGACAGATACGCTGCAACCATCGTTATTGTACTCACACTTCTGACCATTTGTGCAGGTATTTATTTCCACGGTGTAGAAACCTGGAAGTGCAGTTGCTACCTTTAGTGTTTATCTGCTTCTTAAGTTGGTAAATCCTGCAAATTTGCTTTCCACACAAGCGGGACTGAGTCATATTTCAAATTGTTTTCCAGTCGTTCAGTGTCCCTTTCTTCAATTACTTTGGCAACACAACAATCTTTCTACACATCTCTCTACTATTCTCTTAACTAACAAAGGGAGCAGTGGCCTCCTGACCCAACTAAGGGGAAAAGGCAATAGAGGGACGCTGTGGCATTACACAGAGGTGCTCTACTGATTATGGTGGAGAGTTAATCACTGACCGCTTTTAAAGTCCTCCAGTAACTGTCCATTGTTTTGTCCGGTGACCTGGTCAACCGGGTCCAGAGAAGACGGCCAGGATGACCTCTTTCTCCCGAGCAACTTATCCAAAGAGAAAACTCTCACTGATCCCAGAGCCTTTTTCCTTCTCCCCTTTCTTCTTTTATTTACAAACTTTGGTTACACTTTTAACTTGAGGGGGAAAAAATGTGACGCCTGTCCCTCCTCCTATAAACTGGGGTGTTACCATGGAACAGCCCATTTACTCTATTCCTTGACAGTTTTTTGGTTTGGTTATCTTTTGGAAGAGTCGGACACGACTGAGCGGCTGAAATGAACTGAACTGAACTGAACCGAACTGATAAAAGTTAGCCCATCACATGGGCTAACTCACATGTCATGAGAGCCCACGGAATCCTGCCCCTCACAGGCTCCTGCTTCAGACCTGGACCCTTAGAGCTATTGGCTCCAGTTTGCACTGTTCTTCTATTAAATCTTATGTGCAGAGACTGTGTGTTTTGATGTTTTTGTACCGTGTGGTTTGGGGACAGATGATGTTCTCTCTCTGATTTGTTCATCACTGATAAGATGGCTCTCGCTAGTGGTAAAGAACCTGCCTGCCATTGCGGAAGATGTAAGTTACATGGTGTTCGATCCCTGGGTCAGGAAGATCCCCTGGAGTAGGGCACAGCAACCCACTCCCGTATTCTTGCCTGGAGAATCCCATCCGACAGAGGAGCCTGGCAGGATACCGTCCATAGGGCTGCACAGAGTCTGGACACGACTGAAGGAATTCAGCGCGCATACGCGCAATTTCTCCTATCAGTGTGGGAATCTTGTCTCATTTTAGGAAGTAAACTCCTGGGGATAATCCACATTGAGTGGTGTTTGACCGGGGTCCGTTCCCTGTGAGGTGGAAGATGACAGTTACGCTGGACCATGAGGCTTTTTTCATTGCTGCTTGTCTTGATGATTCTGGTATTTCCTGGGATGTGACACGGCCCCAGTGAGAAGTTGTCCACTTCTCCTCTTTCCACTGTTTGGTCAAATCCACGTGGGCCCAGTCTATCCTAGTCAAGCACTGCACAAGTGTCGTGTCTACAGTAAGGATGATCTTACTACACAATCGTTCCCTCATGAGAGACTCAAGATTAATAAAAGAGATTAACACAGGAAGGATACTGAATTTTTAGCATGGAACAGACAGTTTCTTTCACTGGTATATGAAAGTTTCTAAATAGCCGAAAACATTCAACGAATGAGGTAAGGATTGTTGAAATCAGACTACAGAATGCAGAGGAAAAGACATTTATATCTTTGCAAAGAAGCAATGAAGTCAGCAACGTGAGCACTTCTGACAACCCTGCAAATCAGGATTGAATACTTCCAGAACTATAAGCAAGTTCAGCCCTCAAGAAAAAGGAGCGACTAGCAATGACTTCAAGCACAGCGTTATACACTGGGGACTCATAAGTGCATGACAGAATTCCTATTTTCCTCAGTGAGATTCCTCCAATACCGCTTAATTGTATTTCGTTTTGTTTCCCACACTGGCAAGTGTTGTTAATAAACATCATTGACTCTGCTTTCACCATAAATAAGGCTGGCTAATTTTTTTTTAAATTTATTTATTGTATTTATTTTTGGCTGCCCTGTATTAGTTGCTTTGTGTGGGTCCTCTCTTGTGTGTGGAGCGTGCAGGCTGCTCGTTGCGGTGGCCTCTCCTGTTTCAGAGCGCAGAGTCTGGGTGCCCGGGCTCCGGTAGTGGCAGCACACAGGCTCGGTGGCGGTGGCTCGAGGGTCTCAGCTGCTCTGCGGCATGTGGAATCTTCCCAGACCAGGGATCGGACCTGTTTCCCCTCCACTGGCAGGCAGATTCCCATCCACCGTACCCCCAGGGAAGTCAAGCAAGGCCCACTGCTTTGATGTATTTTTTTCCCCCTGTTTAAAAACATTTTCTCAGAAACAAGTCAATACACTTTGTCTCACTCTGGGGAGAACAGACAAGTTAGGCCCCTCAGAATTTAAAGGTGTCACTCCTCTTAAGGAAAGTGATAATCAGTTCCATAAATGTAAAAGTAAAAAATGAAGAATTTCTGGGGAAAATACTCTACTGTTTATGCTTCCATGTGGTATTTATATAAGGAAAATTTTGTGGCTAAATTTGTGACAAGGAAAAAAAAAGATTTAACTGTAGATTGAGTAAATGGTCTTGATTACTTGGAACAGCAACCATGAAGGAATGAAACTGATAACAGATTATTCTTAATACTTTTAAACAACTTAAATAATTTACATAATGGCCTTCAAATGGCCTTACTCAATTTTTTTTTTTTAATTAAAGCGACTCAGAAAAATTACATTGTTTTTTCTCATTTTGGTCTAACACCAACTCTATATGTATTTTCAGATTATCTTATAAAGGTGTAGAAAATAATGGTGATATAATGTTTTAGTATTTAAAGTCTTGGGTTTATTTAGGTTGGAAATTGTAAATCTGAATTACGTTGGCCTTCCTAAGTTTCCCATGCTGATCGTACTGCTCAGATAAGCCAACATAGCCAATGAGTATTTAAACTTCTAAAAGTTTAAATTTATGTCTTGAAGTATATTGAATATACTAATATCTTTAAAGGGGAATGAATAGCTACAATTCCAGACACCAGAGGACTCAATCATTCCCCCTGCAATATTTGGCGTATATTTTTAGGTGTCCTGTGATATATGATTCCATATATACACCAATATATGATTCCAACATTCTCATGTTCCAACATGTGTCTGCTTAAATGACAGATTCATGATCTATAGTTAACTTTAATCCTTTGACTATATTAAACTGATTTAATGAACGAATCATCTTTCCTTGGCTGCAAGTTTGTTCTCTCTTTGTCCTTCCCGTTTGCCCTGATTTCCTGGTCGATTGGCTGACAGCAGAATCACCGCTTTAGCTGGGGGATGCTGTTGTGGTTTACAAATATTTCTATATCTTGTTCGTATATGGCTGATGCCGGGCATATTACTACGTGTTCCCGCCACGAAAGTTCGGTGCAGTGGCTTGTTGTTTTTGGTGCTCTGACACTTCAGAATCATAACCTTAATGTTGTGCGCTGCACAGCTTCTCAAACTTTTTCGAAGCGTCACCTTATTTCTTATTAGGCATCCATTTTTTTTTTTTTTGCACGGCACTTGCTTTCTATCACAGCAACTACCAAAATCCAGCGTTGCAGAGATACGATATCGTAGTAAAGAGTGTAAGACAGTTTAATGTTGGCAGATTTTACTATGTAGATTACACCTCAATAAACTCAAGAAAGAAAAGTAAAAAGGCAAACAATACCAAAGTTTCACAGGACGGAGAGCACTGTAAATTCTTTTTCATTTCTAAAAAGTGTGTTAGTAAGGTCAAAAAAGTTGGAGAGGAATTTGGCAGCATCAGCTAAGGCTCGTACGTACACTATCACGTGCTGTGGCCCAGAAATCGTACTTTTATCTCTGCTATATATGTGACCTCTGCTGTCCAATGCGACGGGTACAAGTCACAGGTAACTACTGAACACTTGTAGTGTTTCTAGTGTCACACGTGGTAATGATGAGTTTTTTTTTTGTTTTTTTTTTAACACAGTCAATCTCACAAACTTTTTAAATAGGTTGTAATTGAAAACTTTAAATTCCAGGTGACTGGTGTAATGCTAATAAAAGGGAAACCTCTCTAAAATTGAGTCAGGAGACCAGAAGTGGGAGCTCTCGTGGATTACCACTCAAGTTCAAATACAGGAAGAATTGTCAATCATAGACCTAAAGAGAAGAATCATCAATAGGAAAGAACAATCAGTTATAAGCCCGGACAGAAAAAGATGTACCTTGTATCTCCTGCAGGATACCAGCAACTCGGCCAGTGAGAAACCGTCACCACCCTGATCTTTCACTTTTCGCCAGTGTCCTTTGGTTCAAAACAAGTCCTCTCAGCTTCTTTCTCTTTCTCTCTCGAAGAACGTGCCTTCTTCTCCTTTGCGTGCAATCTGCCCATGCTTTGGCAATAGTTTGCTTGTCCCGCTTTGTGATTCCCCTGCTATTTCTGAATCAACCCACTTTGCTGGGCAGAGAAATCCTAAAATTTTTATTCTAAAGGTCAACCCTGGCATTATTTTATTGGAGTGGGCTGCCCTAGAGAAATGTGTACGTCCTTGAAAAGTCATAAAAGAATGTTCGTATCGTACCATTTCAGAATATCCTCAACTGGATACGTACACTGAGATATATTCTTCCAAGGAACACACACAGACAAAGAACTACCTGAAAACTACAGTTAAATCTCATAGACGTTACGCTGAGTGAAAGAAGCCAGGCCCAATACCCCTCCTTCCCACAGAAACAAACCCGGTTCTCCGGAGGGATTGTGTGTGTACGTGATCGCTCTGAGCTCTTTCATGGACGTCGTGAGGAAGCCTTTCGCGGTCTGGTGATCCATCACACCTGAGGTCTTTGGTGATGCTCCACTAGTTACCCAGGTTGGTGCACACCGGTAATCGGTTTGGAAGCGCACACGCTTTGAACTGTACACATGTCGTTCCTCATTTTGTCAAACATTTAAAGCCGCTTGGTTGTGGCTAATGCGATGGTGGTACTTATTCTTTTCTTTTGGCAAAGTGAGCGCGAAATAGTTACTGGACTATTTTTGCTGTCCTCAGACTTTTGGCTTTCCTCCGCTATCANAACTGTACACATGTCGTTCCTCATTTTGTCAAACATTTAAAGCCGCTTGGTTGTGGCTAATGCGATGGTGGTACTTATTCTTTTCTTTTGGCAAAGTGAGCGCGAAATAGTTACTGGACTATTTTTGCTGTCCTCAGACTTTTGGCTTTCCTCCGCTATCAGGTAGCTGATTACTTATTTGTATGTTGCTCACAATCATTATCTCAAGTTGACCCTCAACTGTTAATACTGTGTCAAAGAGAACATGTAGTGTTATTTTAAGAATAATTAACTATAATAATCATATTTAAGAGTCTGCCGACCGATGCAGGGACACGGGTCTCGTCTCTTGTAAGGGAATGTGCCACGTGTGGTGCGCCGCTCCCACGAGCCCGCTCGCCTAGAGCCTGCGCCCTGCAGCGAGAGACGTCACCGCAGAGAGAGGCCGGAGCACTGCAGCTCCGGAGTAGCCCCTGATTGCCACAACCAGAGAGACGCCCATGCGCAGCAGCGAGACCCAGCAGCCACAGATAAAATAAATACGTAATTACGGACAAAAAAAATAATTACAAGCCAAGGAGAAGGGTGGTGTGTGAAACTGAGAAATCCTGATGAGGAAAGCAGTTCCATTAGGCTTAGCTATCTCAGAGGTGTCAAAGGGAGGACTCTGGCAGGTGTGACACACGGAAATTTGCCACATTCATTTCACTACTAAACATTCAAGAAGTTTTGGAGCATCCACACATAGCCAAAAATATTTACCTGCTTAGTCATCTGCACCAGATCAACCAGTCCAGACTGGCTGTTTGATGGCTTTCAGCTTATCTGTTTATCAAGGGTTCTTAGGAGGCCCGGGTTCGATTCCTTGGTGGGGCAGATCCCCTGGAGAAGGAAATGGCAACCCTCTCCAGTATTCTTGCCTGGAGAATCCCATGAACAGAGGAGCCTGGCAGGCTACAGTCCACGGGGTCACAAGAGTCAGACACGACTTAGTGACTAAACCACCCCCTTAGCCTTCCTTAATCAATAGAAATTGATAAGAGGACAGACTAGAAACTCAGGTAAGGCTTTATTGGGATCCCTGCTGCAGCAAAACAAGTAACAGGTCCCCTTGTTTGCCCCGGGCGGGGTGGGGGTGGGGGGGCTCAGGTGGTCTGCCAGTGTGTTTCCTGGTGTCGTGTGCAGGGAGAATGTGCAGTACCCCGCTTTTGCTCCGGGGACCCTGTTTTGGGCACCAGCTCTTCAGAGATGACAGTTTGGATTTTGGTCTTTTTGTATCTTGTTGTCTACAATTTCCACCAACGGCATGCTGCTGCTTCTGCTAAGTCGCTTCAGTCGTGTCCGACTCTGTGCGACCCCACAGACGGCAGCCCACTGGGCTCCGCCATCCCTGCGATTCTCCAGGCAAGAACACTGGAGTGGTTTGCCATTTCCTTCTCCAATGCATGAAAGTGAAAAGTGAAAGTGAAGTCGTTCAGTCGTGTCTGACTCAGCGACCCCACCCCATGGACTGCAGCCTACCAGGCTCCTCCATCCATGGGGGTTTCCAGGCAAGAGTACTGGAGTGGGATGCCATACATGCAGTTATTTTTTGTCCCCTATTGTTTCTTTGTATTTTGTTGCTGGAGAAGACATTTGGATCTCAAGGACACAGCAGTGAGTGGTGGCCTGGAGCAAGATCTTTGTTGCCTGTCCAAGAATTGGACCAGGGTAGCCTGTGTGAAAACCAGGAATCCTAGCCACCAGTCCATCAAGAGCTAGGGCTAGAAGCAAAGTTGGCCCAACTAGTGCCTTCATAGAAAACTGAATTTCTTAAAGCGACGAAAGCTGGGAAGACAGGTACAAAGTTTATTATTTGAGCCACAGCACAAGTTACACAGAGCACACAGACACACAATTTATTTAAGACAGAAGCAAGGCAGAGATATACACTCAGAGTGAAAGGGTGTGCGTGTCCTCCTTAACGAGAAGGAGTGCATCAGAGAGGTGATTCAAATCACTTATATAGGACCTTTCTTCCGGGTCTTGGTTTACCCTTGGATGAGTATCTCATTTCTTTTTCCACGCCTGACCTGTCCTTGGGCTCTTCCTGCGGTGCATGTGCATCTTTTTGCCAAGAAGGATTGTAGCGCAGAGGCCTGCTGCTGCTGCTGCTGCTGCTGCTGCTGCTGCTAAGTCACTTCAGTCGTGTCCGACTCTGTGTGACCCCACCGGGCTCCCCCATCCCTGGGATTCTCTAGGCAAGAATACTGGAGTCGGTTGCCATTTCCTTCTCCAACGCATGAAAGTGAAAAGTCTAAGTGAAGTGGCTCAGTCGTGTCCGACAGCGCAGAGGCCTAGGGGGAGGTTAACACCATCTATTAAGGGGTGGCTCCGTCTACCTCCTTTTTGACCCGGGAAAAAGCTTTGTACTCATGGATAGTCTACAAAGATCTCCTTGACCTCAAAACTACGAGATATGTGGTCTCTTTATTTCTATCCAAGCGGGACTCAGCTCTTCCTTGCTCCTCCTTGATATCCTTATCTTAAAGAAGCTTTAAAAAAAATTTATTTATTTATTTATTTATTTTTTTGGTACATGGGATATTTAGCTGGAGAAGGCAATGGCAACCCACTCCAGTTCTCTTGCCTTGACAATCCCATGGATGGAGAAGCCTGGTAGGCTGCAGTCCAGGGGGTCGCGAAGAGTCGGACACGACTGAGCGACTTCCCTTTCACTTTTCGCTTTCATGCATTGGAGAAGGAAATGGCAACCCACTCCAGTGTTCTTGCCTGGAGCATCCCAGAGACCGGGGAGCCTGGTGGGCTGCCGTCTATGGGGTCGCACAGAGTCGGACACGACTGAAGCGACTTAGCAGCAGTAGCAGCAGATATTTAGTTGCAGCATGAAAACTCTTAGTTGTCCCAGGTGGGATCTAGTTCCTTGACCAGGGATCCAGCTCCGGCCCCAGGCATTGGGAAGTGTGGAATCTTAGCCAGTGGACCACTAGGGAAGCCCCTGTCCTTAGTCTGGAGTATCTGTCCACAGGAGACAGATTCCAGCTGCTCAGCGTGGGGCGCATGGAATTTCTGCCTCAGTTTGTCCAGGTGCAAACATTTGCAGCAAAGGGTCCCAGGTCCCAGCCTGTCTCAATAAGACAGAGGATACAGACAGGAGTTAAAATCTGTTCAGAGTCAAAACCACACCTGAAGCTGGAAATAAAATGAATGAAGTTTCTGATGAATGACCCGATTTTCACGAATGGAACTGAGTTCACGGCCAGTCGTGACGCCTAATGCGTTCTACTAGACATACACACGATACTACCTCATAAAGACAACTGGATTTGAAAGGAAGCGGTTTCCCCTGGACTGCTAAATGTTCTGTTCTCCCCACTGAACGCCGTTATTTGAAAAAAGGTGTACAGGTTTCAGCCGACCGCCAGACCGGGGCCGGGCAGGACAAAAGTTAAGCAGGCAGCCGAGCGCGCCGGGTCCCAACACGTAGCGGTGGGAGAACAGGAGCGGGAGGCGGACGTCGCTTTCCCCAGAGGGCGCCCGCCGGCCGATTGGCCGGGCCGGCCGGCGTGGGAGGAGGGAGGCGGAGACTAGGGCGGGGCGTGGGCTGGAAGGTTCCCGTGACGTCACGGACGGGGCGTGTCGTATGTAGATATCCGAGCGCAGGGGCTGCTTGTCCGTCCATCTGGTGCTTAAACACGATACGGTCTCCCGTGGCGTGGGAGAGAATTGAGGAGTTTTTGCTTGAAAGCGCGTGGATCCGCTGTGTGGAAGGTCCAAGAAGGCTCGGGGATGCGGGAGGAAAGTGAGCGCGTGTGAACAGTGCAGGGCGTATGAGGTTGTGGTGGGGCGGCAGGCGAGCAGGTCATACTTACCTGGCAGGGGAGATACCATGATCACGAAGGTGGTTTTCCCAGGGCGAGGCTTATCCATTGCACTCCGGATGTGCTGACCCCTGCGATTTCCCCAAATGTGGGAAACTCGACTGCATAATTTGTGGTAGTGGGGGACTGCGTTCGCGCTTTCCCCTGGTCTCTCTGTGCAGAAAAGCAGAAATTCAGTTAAAAGAGGGGTTATTAAAGTCTATTGTAGCTGAACCCGGCCTGTTCAAGTTAACGCAGGTAGTCAGGCGCAGTCAGGAGTAAGCAAAAGCGCTTTAAATACCCTTATGTGGGGCTTAGCACCCTGGAAGTTATTCCCTGGGGTGTTGCGCGTTCCTGGGAAGAGTCCGTCAGACTGTGGGGCAAAAAAGCAATGCCAGCGGCCGCAATCGCGCTTGAGGAAGAGTAGGAGAGTGGCCTTTCACCGGTTCAGAAACATGCATTTGTTTTTCCGTCTTGTAGCAACGGGAGCCCCGCCAGGGCTACGCGTAGGTGCGGATGTCTGACGTATGTTTACTGCTGATTTCGTGGCAGGCCGCTCACCTCGGCCTCTTTTTGAAAAGCTTGTGCTTGCCTGGAGCGCAGGGTCCAACCAGAGAAGCCCTTACCTAGGACAAACACGCGAAGTCGGATGTAGGAGGCACCCCGTGACGGACTGTCCCGAGGCTGCCACTAGCCGTTTTCCCACCAGTGTCCTGCTTTCAGAGGCTTCATTTCTTCCGTGGTCCGCTGCCTTGCTTATTACACGCCTTAGTCATCGCTGGAGATACTGCTTAGATACCATCCCACTCACCCCTTCCCACCCCAAGCCGGCCTCTTCGCATTTCTGGATCCAGTTCTCTCTTCACCCCTGCCTTTTCCCTCTAGGCCTTCTCCTGTTACCTTCCCAGTCAGAAAGCAGTACCTCTGTTTCAGCCTCGATGGTGCACCTCACATGCTTCAGTAGTCTGGCAAACTAGGAAACCTCCTTAACATCCCTTCTCCTTACATGGCAGTAGAACGCGTACCTTTTTTTCGCCCCCCCCCCCCCCCCCTGCGGTCAAAAGTAGTTTTCCTTTTCTTCCTAACTGAAAACATTGAACTACAATTCAGAAGAAAACACCAGGCCGAGTTGTCGGCAGTTTAGTGGGCTATTTGCCAACCCCTTTCTCAGGATGTGTTGTGCTTACTTCTGATTCACAAAGTCCTGCTGGCAAATAGAAACCACTGGGCCAAACAGAAAAGGCAGGACCATGGCGGGATGGACTGTCCTCCCTCGTGGCTGCCTCGGGGACGGCACTCCCCTCAGATCCGCTCAGCCCCAAGAGGCCTCTGAGATCGGAGGAGGTGCTGGGAGTGGGGTGATGCTTAAGGGTAGGCCCAAAGAAAACTAACCAGAAAGCACACAGGATGCAGATCGAGGATCTAGGTCATTGAAAGTGAAAGCAGAACATCCTACTCTGTCTCTCCAACAACGGGAGGTTTCCTTGCTCATATATGAAATATCTTCAGCATTACTGATTGGGGCATAGACATGGTTTGCCTCGGAAACGAACAGAGATCGTTCTGTCGTTTTTGAGATTGCATCCAAGCGCTGCATTTTGGACTCTTTTATTGACTACGATGGCTACTCCGCAGTAGTAGATATAATGCTCATCCGAGTTAAATTCACCCACTCCAGTCCATTTTAGTTTGCTGATTCCTAAAATGTTGATGTTCACTCTTGCCATCTCCTGTTTGACTGCTTCCAATTTGCCTTGATTCATGGACCTAACATTCCAGGTTCCTATGCAGTATTGCTCTTTACAAGGCATTGGACTTTACTTCCAACAGTAGTGACATTCACAGCTGGGTGTTGTTTTTGCTTTGGGACTCAAACCCAGCCAAAACCCACGGTACCTGGTCAGATTCTTGATGTCTCCACAGAAAGAATTCAGTGAGAAGACAAAGTGGTAGGTAAGAAGTAGATTTATTCAGATTCAAGAGAAGCAAGCACACTCCACAGACAGAGTGTGGGCCATTGCAGAAGAAGAGTGGGGTCGGGAAGTGTGGCATGGTTAGTTTTTAGAAGCTGGGTAATTTTGTATGCTAATGAGCGGGAGGATTATTCCAACTGTTTTGGGGAAGGGGGTGGGGATTTCCAGGATTTGGGCCACCGCCCACTCCTTGGTGTTTTAAGGGCGCCTTGGAACTGTCACGGCACCTCTGGGTGTGTCATTTCACTTGCCGACTGAGGACCAAGGTCTGGTCTTGTTTGCCATCTTGGTCCCATTTGAGTCTAAAACCGGTTTGTGTTGTGTCCTTGGGCCATGTCATTATTTCAAAAGTTGTGCCCTGCCCCTTTCCCTCCTGTGACAGAGGGGTCAGGCTTTAAAGGTGATTTAGGTGGTTTGCCTATGAGTTTGGTGGTGGTGTGTGCAGGGGCAATGTGCAGTATTCTGCTTTTGCGCTCAGCTTTTGAACTGTGGTGTTGGAGATGACGCTTTAGAGTCCCTTGGACAGCAAAGAGATCCAACCAGTCTATCCTCAATGAAATCAGCCCTGAATATTCTTTGGAAGGACTGATGCTGAAGCTGAAGCTCCAATACGTTGGCCACCTGATGCGAAGAACTGACTCATTTGAAAAGACCCGGATGCTGGGAATGATTGAAGGCGGGTGGAGAAGGGGGCGACAGAGGATGATACGGTCGGACGGCATCACCGACTCAATGGACATGAGTCTGAGTAAGCTCCGGGAGTTGGTGATGGACAGGGAAGCCTGGCGTGCTGCAGTCCTCGGGGTCCCAAAGAGTTGGACACGACTGAGCGACTGAACTGAACGGAACTGATCCTCTTTCTGCCACCAACTCTTCATAGGTGACAGTTGAATTTTTGGTCTTTTTGTATCTTGTCCATAATCTTCTCCAACTGCATACATGCAGTTGTTTTTAGTCCCTATTGTTTCTTTGTATTTTGTTGCTGGAGGAGACATTTTGATCTCGAGGACACAGGCAGTGAGTGGTGGCTTGAAGCAGTGAGTGGTGGCTTGAAGCAAGATCTTTGTTCCCTGACCAGGAACTGAACCCCCAGGGTAGCCAGCCTGTGTGAAAACCAGGAATCCTAGCCACCATTCCATCAGGAGCTAGGGCTAGAAGCACGGTTGGCCTGGCTCTTGCCTCTACTGAAAAATGAATTTCTCAAAGAGGCAAAAGCTGTAAAAGTAGGTACAAAGTTTATTATTAGAGCCACAACACGAGTCAGGGAGCACGTAGATACACAGCTTATTTAAGGCAGAAGTAAGGCAGAGATGCACACTTGGAAAGGGTGTGGGTGACCTCCTTAATGAGCAGCAGTGCATCAGACAGGTGATTCAAATCACTTATATAGAGCATTTCTTCCATTTTGGCCAATTATCTCGTCTCTTTTTCCACACCTGACCTCTCCTGGGGGCCCTTCCTGACATGCATGTGCAATTTTTTGCTAAGAAGGGTTGTAGCACAGAGGCCTCCTGGGAGGTTGACACCAACAATCACGGGGTGGCTCCTCCCCTCCTTTTTAACCTGGGAGGAACTTTTCTGAGCATGTGTAGTCTGTGAAGGTCTCCTGGACCTCAAGAATGCAAAATAGGTGGTCTCTATCTTCTATCCAATAAGGACTCAGCTCCTCCTAATATCCTTATCTTGGAGCATCTTATCTTTATACAAAATATTTATTTCTTAGGCATGAAGGATCTTTAGTTGCAGCATGTAAACTGTTAGCTGTCCCATGTGGGATCTAGTTCCTTGACCAGAGAGTGAACCGGAGTATGCAGTTAGTCCCTGGATCACTAGGGAAGGCCCTGCTCTTAGCCTGGAGTTAACTGTCTACAGGGGATAGATTGCAGCTGCTCACCCTGGGGCCCACCAAATTCCTGCCTCAGCGTGTCCAGGTGCAAACACTGCAGCAAAGGGTCCCAGGTCCCAGCCCGTCTCAATAAGACAGAGGATACAGACAGGTGTTAAAATCTGTTCGGTGTCAAAACCACACCTGAAGCTGGAAATAAAATGAATGAAATTCCTGACGAATGACCCGATTTTCACGAACGGAACTGAGTTCACGGCCAGTCGTGACGCCTAATGCGTTTTACTAGACATACACACAATACTACCTCACAAAGACAACTGGATTTGAAAGGAAGCCGTTTCCCCTGGACTGCTAAATGTTCCGTTCTCCCCACTGAACGCCATTGTTTGAAAAAAGATGCACAGGTTTCAGCCGAACGCCAGATCGGGGCTGGGCAGGACAAAAGTTGCAACAAAAGTNCCTTGGAAGAAAAGTTATGACCAACCTAGATGGCATATTGAAAAGCAGAGACATTACTTTGCCAACAAAGGTCCTTCTAGTCAAGCCTATGGTTTTTCCTGTGGTCATGTATGGATGTAAGAGTTGGACTGTGAAGAAAGCTGAAGGCTGAAGAATTGACGCTTTTGAACCGTGTTGGAGAAGACTCTTGAGAGTCCCTTGGACTGCAAGGAGATCTAACCAGTGCACTCTAAAGGAGATTAGCCCTGGGTGTTCTTTGGAAGGAATGATGCTAAAGCTGAAACTCCAGTACTTTGGCCACCTCATGCAAAGAGTTGACTCATTGGAAAAGACTCTGATGCTGGGAGGGATTGGGGGCAGGAGGAAAAGGGGACGACAGAGGATGAGATGGCTGGATGGCATCACGGACTCAATGGACGTGAGTTTGAGTGAACTCTGGGAGATGGTGATGGACAGGGAGGCCTGGTGTGCTGCAGTTCATGGGGTCACAAAGAGTCGGACACGACTGAGCGACTGAACTGAACTACATTGTAATTTATATATATATACACTTTTAAGTTATCTGTATAAATTATTTTCTTATTTATTAAGAGAAGTCATCTTGATGTATGGATTTTATTTATAATGTGCCACTCTCTGCATGACCACATGGAAAGACAATAGGATACTTTGGGGTCTTGCTGCCAAACAAGTATTGAAACAATTTGTGTGAGTTATTAAAAGAAGTACTACAATTAACAGGACAATTTGGCACCATCCATGCCCTCAGGAAACTGGAGTACTGTATTGTAAAGGAGACAGCTTAGGCAGACTGCTAAAATTACAGAACATCAACAGCCACCCCTTATGCCGAATCATCTTCAGTTTGAGTCATTCTTGCATGCTTCATTTCTCAAATTCCGTCTGTCTCAGAATGGTATACCTTTACCCCCAGTTACTATTGTGGGTTTAAAATACCGGGCATTCTTTCCTACTGACAAACTGATAGAGACGTTCACATAATCAAGGAAAACTGTTGTTGTTAAGTCACTCAGTCATGTTCAACTCTTTTGTGGCCCCATGGACTGTAGCCCGCCTGGCTCCTCTGACCATGGGAATTCCTAGGCAAGAATACTGGAGTGGGTTGCCATTTCCTTCAGGGGATCTTCACAACCCAGGGATTGAACCCTAGCCTCCTGCATTGGCAGGCAGATTCTTTATCACTGAGCCACCTGAGAAGCCCCAATCAAGCAAAATATCTGATTTTTATATAAAGATATTTTAAATAAAAATACTAATTGCTCACAAAAAAAAGTAGACTGAGGATCTCTGAACTTAGACCCAAACCCAAAGCCAAGTTTGTTTATCTCTGATAAATCTCTCCTGATGATTCCTCCAGTCCCACCTGTACTGTGTGAGTAGTTACAGAGATGTGTTGGCAGAAAAACTTTGTGTACGGATGTTCTAGGGGTAAGCAATCCTAGTAACCCTTAAGACTTAAAACTGAGACTGTGGTATATTGGTGGATATTTCATAAGGTAAGAAAGGAAAGCCCTCAGTTGCAATATCTGAATGACTACTCCCAATCAGTCAGTTTTAACCCACCACTGTGATGTGACCAAATGCAATGTTTGGAAGGGGTGCCTAGTATTCCCACCATACAAATGTGACAGAGATAAATAACCTCAAGAGCACATACAACAGCAAAATGTAATAAAAATAATTAAGCAGGTTTTTTTACATTCTAAAAGAACTAATAATTTATTACAAAGCATAAATCAAACTATTGTTGGCATTTCATTATATTCCTAAAGAAATTTTTTTTTAAAGTTTTGTACACCAGAATTAGAACAGCACTTATAATTGTTTGTGGCTATGAAAAGGCAGTCAATTTCCACTTAAAACTGTAATCAGTGATGAAATATACTTCAAGAACATAAACAGTTTTTAGTATCTAATACTGTCACCAGCGAAGCCCACGAACAATTCCCAGAAAATAAAATCTGGGTAGTAAAATAAAATCTAACCTTTTTCTTTTCCTTTGTGCTTAGTCTAGTTTCAGTTGCTCACAGGGTGCCCATGTGCAGAGATTTTACACCAGGCCCTTCAGACCAGAGTTCCTAGTGCAAAAAGGCTGTGCCCCCCACACCTCAGCTCCAGGAACCATATTCAGAAGCACTGCAAGCAGTATTGCAATTCAAGATAGCTATCAGGCTCAGGGGAGGTATCTTGCCCCTCCCCCACATTGCCTTCTGAAAGCTTGAGCCGCAAAAATTGGGGGAGGTGCTTGCCAAGAACTCGCCCCCTCCCTGCTGACAAGAACCCTATGAAGTACCCAGGCCAAACGCCTATGAGGAAGACCCAAGTACTCTAGAGCTGGAGCTCACACCTCATTTTTTTATTTCCTTTGATTCTGAACCAGACTTGATCTCCTACTGGCTCCAAGATACCAGGCAGAAGGACCTTTATTGGGGACTGACTCAGGGGTGTTGTAACAATACCTTCATTTTTAAAATACAACTTATTAACTGTAACTTACATTTTAAATAATGGAAGTGTTTGAGAACTGGCTAACCAAATTCTTACCATTTTAACGAGTCTGTACAAGCCCCGTTTCAACGCATAACTAGCCTGGGGTCATTTTCTTTGTGAGCAGGATACAAGGTAACCTCAAATAACTTCTAACTTAAGTGACTCCTACTGAAAGAGAAGGTCCTGGTGACAAGTAAAACTTGATATATTCTTTTTAATACAACAATGAAGAAATAAGAGGACAGGTACAGTTTAAAAGTATACAGTGTTACAAGGCCTTCCCCTTGGCTTAGCGGGTAAAGAATCCACCTGTAATACAGGGGACACAGGAGACCCAGCTGGATCCCTTGGTCAAGAAGATCCCCTGGAGGAGGGCAAGGCAACCCACTCCAGTATTCTTGCCTGGAAAATTTCATGGACAGAGGAGCCTGGCGGGCTACAGTCTTCAGGGGCCACAGTCAGATAAGACTGAGTCACTAAGCACAAACCCACCCACGGTGTTAGGTGGTGCCCTGGACTTGAGCTGTTATGTCTCCAGAGCTAAGAGATGACTGCATCCTTCAGGTGTTGCTACAAATTCTATTTTTTAAAAAGTCCGACTTAAAGACTTTTATAGCTCTGCTCCCTTAAAGATGTGTGTGCAGGGGTGTGTGTGGTGGTGGTGGTGGTGGGGGGGTGGTCTCCAAGAAAAATATTCTATTCCTACAATCTTCTGTGTGCACCCCTACCCGCCTGAGGGCTTAAGTCAGCTGCCGGCAGTCTCTTCAGTCGTGTCCAACTCTTTAGCGCCCCCATGGACTGTAGCCCACCAGGCTCCTCTGTCCATGGGATTCTTTCTCCAGGAAAGAATACTGCAGTGGGTTGCCTTGCCCTCCTGGAGGGGATCTTCCCAACCAAGGGATGGAACCTGCGTCTCTTACGTTTCCTGCATTGGCAGGCGGGTTCTTCACCACTAGCGCCACCAGCGGCGGGAGGGAGAACTATTAGGAAACTACAGAATTTGGCCCTCTAGCAAGAGAGGGGGTAGAGACCAGGGAATCCTCACCACCAGCGCTTAGGTGCCCGGGCTGGGGCGCTGAGCCACAGTCGCGGACCAGCACATCTGGCCTCCTCGCCCTCCCCAGGCCGCGCGGCCGCTGTTGCCGCTCGCCCCTCGGTCCAGTGGCCTTCACAAGTCTTGACAGTTTCCCCGGAAAAGGCTCAGGCGCGGGAGGACAGCCAAAGGCCTGCCTTCACGCCCCTCCCTCCCACTGCCCCTCCCCCACCCCCGAGACTANACAGTCAGGGTGTCCTGGATGAGGAGATGTGTAACTCGCTTGGCATCAAGTTGCAGACATTCATCAGTTTTAAACAGTTCAACAAAATGCTGATGAATAAAGTCATCTGGTGTTGCTTTCAATTCGGGACAGTCTAGACACTCTGCTAGCACACTTAAACTGAGACAGTTTGAAGCATCAGCTTGTTCTTTCAAAAAATCAACACACAAACCCTGTCTCTTATACACATCTCACCCCCGAGACTAGTGTCCCAACGGCGCGCCAGGCCCCGCCCTCACTTCGCCTCAGGTAAAGAGGAACAGCAGGCGGGGGAGTAGCAGCGTGAGTGAGTCAGCTTTTACCTCAGCTGGCACGAGCCAGCTCCCCCACTTCTGAGAGCCATGCTGAGGAGCTGCACCGCGGGACTTCGCTCGCTCTGGGCCCTGCGCGGCCGCCGGGAAGGCGCGCCCCGGCTATCGACGGATCTGCAACCCGCGCAGGTGAGTCCAGGTAGCCGGGCAGCGAAAATGGGCAGAAGGGTAGAACTTTTTCGTCAGGAACTTAGCCTGTGATAAGGGGTATGCTGCTGCTACTGCTGCTAAGTCGCTTCAGTCGTGTCCGACTCTATGCGACCCCATAGACAGCAGGCCACTAGGCTCCTCTGTCCCTGGGATTCTCCAGGCAAGAACACTGGAGTGGGTTGCCATTTCCTCCTCCAATGCATGAAAGTGAAAAGTGAAAGTCAAGTCGCTCAGCCGTGTCCGACTCTTAGCGATCCCCATGGACTGCAGCCTACCAGGCTCCTCCATCCATGGGATTTTCCAGGCAAGAGTACTGGAGTGGGTTGCCATCGCCTTCCCCGAATAAGGGGTAATGTTCAGCTGTTTATCCCTTTCCTCAGCCAACTGACCTCAGAATGAAAGCTCCAAAAGGTATCAGCATTAACAAGGTCACCGGATCTTTCAGTCTTGAGAGTCAAGCCATAAGAAACTGGACAGGAGGGTGACACGGTTTTGAGGCAGTGTGCAGGATGCTTGAATCGCATAAGCAAATCAAAGTATACCACTACCACTAATAAAGAAGGGTTATGACTTAAGCAAGGTCACGTGCTTAAGAAAACACGTGGTAGAGTTGGAATCTGAACCTAAGCAGTCTGGCCAATAACCATTACCTTATACCCTCAGGAGGATCAGTTTCCTCAGGTTTAATACTTGTTACAAGGTTTACGTGAGATAAGGCAAGTATTTAACAGTGGTGTCTGGCGTTCAGTTCAATTCAGTGCAGTTCAGTCACTCAGTCGTGTCCGACTCTTTGCGATCCCATGAATCCCAGCACGCCAGGCCTCCCTGTCCATCACCAACTCCCGGAGTTCACTCAGACTCACGTCCATTGAGTCAGTGATGCCATCCAGCCATCTCATCCTTGGTCGTCCCCTTCTCCTCCTGCCCCCAGTCCCTCCCAGCATCAGAGTCTTTTCCAATGAGTCACCTCTTCGCATGAGGTGGCCAAAGCACTGGAGTTTCAGCTTCAGCATCAGTCCTTCCAAAGAAATGTCTGGCGTTAGTATTAAATAAATATTGTTGTTAAGTCGCTAAGTCCTGTCTGACTCTTGTGACCCCATGGACTGTAGCCCGCCAGGCTCCTCTGTCCATGAGATTTTCCAGGCAAGAATACTGAAGTGAGTTGCCATTTCCTTCTCCAGATCTTCCTGATCCAGGGATAGAGCCTGCATCTCCTGCATTGGCTTCTTTACCCCTGAGCCACCAGGGATTCCCTAAATAAATATTGCCTGTTGGAGAACTGTTCAGAGAAGGCGATGGCACCCCACTCCAGTGTTCTTGCCTGGAGAATCCCAGGGATGGGGGATCCTGGTGGGCTGCCGTCTATGGGGTCACACAGAGTCGGACATTACTGAAGCAACTTAGCAGCAGGAGAACTGTTTCCTCCTCTATATACCCTTAGTACTTTCCCATTTTTTTTGTTGTTCAGTCCCTGTCGTATCTGACTCTTTGGGGCCCCATGGACTGTAGCACGCCAGGCTTCCTTGTCCTTCACAATCTCCCTCGATTTGCTCAGACTCATGTCCATTGAGTCGATGATGCCATCCAACCATCTTATACTCTGTTGCCCCCTCCTCCTCCTGAATCTTTCCCAGGATCAGGGTCTTTTCCAATGACTTGACTTTTGCATCAGGTAGCCAAAGTATTGGAGCTTCAGCTTCAGCATCAGTCTTTCTAATGACTGCTGCTGCTGCTGCTAAGTCACTTAAGTCATGTCCAACTCTGTGTGACCCCATAGACGGCAGCCCACCAGGCTCCCCCATCCCTGGGATTCTCCAGGCAAGAATACTGGAGTGGGTTGCTATGCCCTTCTCCAAGGGATCTTCCCAACCCAGGGATCCAAACCAGGCCTCCAGCATTGCAGGTGGATTCTTTACTGTTTGAGCCATCAGGGAAGCCTGATCCTCTGCTCTCACAGTCAGGGTGTCCTGGATGAGGAGATGTGTAACTCGCTTGGCATCAAGTTGCAGACATTCATCAGTTTTAAACAGTTCAACAAAATGCTGATGAATAAAGTCATCTGGTGTTGCTTTCAATTCGGGACAGTCTAGACACTCTGCTAGCACACTTAAACTGAGACAGTTTGAAGCATCAGCTTGTTCTTTCAAAAAATCAACACACAAACCTCCCTGGAGTCCAGTGGTTAAGAATCTGCCTGGCAATGAAGGGGACGTGGGTTTGACCCCTACTCAGGGATGATTCCACATGCCGTGGGGTAACTGAGCCCATGCTCTGGAGTCCGCAAGCTACAAGTTCTGAACCCACATGCTACAACTATTGAAGCCCAAGCACCCTGGATCCCGTGCTCTGCAACAAGAGAAGCCATCGCAATGAGAAGCCCTGCTTACCTCAGCTAAAGAGTAGCCCCCACTAGCTGCAACTAGAGGAAGCCCACATGTAGCAACAAAGACCCAGCACAGCCAAAAAAAGAAATCAAATTTTCTTCACAGGTTCAGTCTGGTACTAGTTTGTTGCATCTAACAAAGACTGAACATTGTTGCTATTCACAGAAATTCTCATGGTATAAGCAAATTCCACAAGTTATTTGATAACGTCAGGTGCAGCATCTTTGAGTTCTATTTCAAAGATCTTTGATTCAAGCATGTGAGTTGTGAGCATTAAGTTTAAAAAAATTGACTGGCTGCACCAAGGACAACATCATGAGGTATCTTTCGTTTCTGGACCATAAAAATCACATCAGACAATGTTTTCTTTGTATTTATGTAGCTTGTCAACAAGGTTCTGCAGTCAGTTTCTCCCAGCATCATTTCAAGTTGACCCTGGGTATAAACTCCTGGGTAGACTGTAGATTCAACTATAGTTAAGTAGTGAATTTAGATCACTGTTTCTGAATGTTATTCATGATACCCATGAAGCCAGCCAGTTTGGCAAATTTCTTCTCACAGGGGCCTCTGTTTACCAAATACTGAGGCTGAGAGAGGGCCGCTGGAATGCCCTGCTCCCCAACAGGCAAGCAGGCCACTGTGGTAAAACAAGGCCCAACCACCCCCTCAAGCTCTCCAGAGGCAATAACATGGGTTTTATGGCATTTCCCTTAGAACCAGAGCCCAGCCAACTTACTTTCAAAGAATAAAGAGTGCAGATCCATTATTAATCCTGTGTCATCACTAACTCAGTGGACATGAACTTGAGAAAACTCCAGAAGACAGTGGAGGACAGAGGAGCCTGGCATGCTGCAGTCCATGAGGTCATAGAGTCAGACACGACTTAGTGACTAAACCACACCACCATCTTACACACTGGAAAAGAAAAATATCCTGTGCTAATCTCACAACAAAGATAGATTCATTTCTTTAATTATACGTTGGTGTCTGGTAGTCTATGTTGAGAATATTTAACAATATTTATGGGATTTGTAACAGTAGTATTTACAGGCTTTACAAATCATGCCTCTTTTGGATCAGTAACTTAATCTTAAAAGGAGATACATTAAAAAGTTGTAACTTAAGCCCAGCTTGAAACACACATAATCAAACATCTAGCAAGACCTTTCCCCTATTCAGGGCAACAAAAAGTAGTGATTATCCCTAACATTTATCCCTCATGCACAGAGTCTGTGCTGTGAATTTATAGGTGCCTTCACTTCCAAGTATCACTTAGTTCTCATCTCCTTGAACTGAAACTTTCATTATTTTTATTTCTCACAATATCATAGTGTTCATCTGTGGTCCCAAACTCAACATTCCCCAAACTAAAATTAATGGTTCTACTCCTACTTGCCACCTCCTGACATTCACACAAACATTAACAAAAACCTCCTCTTTCTTTTCCTTCTGTTCACTCCGGTCTTCAAACCACAAGTCAGGAATTATCCAGAACTCTTCTACTTTCTCTTCGCCCATGATCAGTCAGTCTCTACAACCCTTGGTCCCAATATCCTAGATATCTCTTAAATCTTTTTCATTCCTTTCTACCTAGTTCAGCTTCTGACCATTTCTCCTGGATCTCTGCAACAGTCTTTTAACTGGTTTCCTTACCATTGCTTCTCACCTTACAATTTATCCTTTACATCAGAGGGAGCTTTCTAAAACCTCAGTTCATGTTACTGCTTTGCTTAAAACTCCCCAAGGCACTCCATAATGGAAAAAAAGTACTTTGCCACTCAGTTGGCATGTATTCTTCATGAGTCTTCAAAGACTCTTCTTTAAACAGCTTCATCCTAGGCAATAACACTTAGGAAATCAAAGTGTGGTGCACTATTTATGTCCTTTTATAACATTCATTTAAAAATGTTGTTGTTGTTGTGCCACCTAAAATTGTCTTTCCCATTGACCTTTTGCAACATTAACCTAGAAGATGAAATCTAAGCTTTCGTTCAAGCCAAAGAGCCACTATAGTGTCACCCCTCTTTTGTTTTGCCATCCCCATCTTGCTACTGTTCTCTTTGTACCTTTTAGCCATAAAGACTGAAATCCTAGCAGTTTCCCATATTTCTCTGCCTTTGCTTGGAGCAGCCTGCCTACTGTTTCTTTAGTGAACTTTTCATCCTTTAGAAACCAACTATATGAGATCTCATCTTTTTGAAGTTTTCCATAAAAGTCACTTCTTCTATGTCTGTATCTACTTCTGTTGTAGCATTTTTCACACTCAAGGCTACAAGCACTCGAGGACGGGGTCTAAGTCTTCTCTCTTTATGTTACCTGCACCTGGCCCAGAACCAGAGCATATAGTAAGGCTCAAAAAAGTTTGTTGCAGGACTTCCCTGTCAGTCCAGTGGCTAAGATTCCACACTTCCACTGCAGGAGACGTAGGTTCTGTCCCTGGCTGGGGAACTAAGATTCCACATGCCATACAGAGTGGCCCTAAAAGGGGAAAAAAAAAATTTTGTTACATTCAGCTGAATCCCCTCAGACTTCAAAGTTAAAATCAGACAGGAGAAACTCCTAAACTCATTCTATGAGGTCACCATTACCCTGACACCAAAATCAGACAAAGATGCTACAAAAAAAGAAAATTACAGGCCAATATCACTGATCAACTTTGATGCAAAAATTCTAAACAGAATTGAACAACACATTTAAAAGATCATACATCATGGTCAAGTGGGCTGTATTCCAGGGATGCAAGGATTCTTCAGTATATACAAATCAATGTGATATACCATATTAACAGGTTGAAAGATAAAAACCATCCATATGATTATCTCAACAGATGCAGAGAAAGCTTTTGATAAAATTTAACACTCATTTATCATAAAAAAAGTATTCTCCAGAAAGTAGGCATGGAAGGATAATATTCAACATAATAAAGGCCATATAAGACAAACCCAGAGCAAACATTATTCTCAACAGTGAAAACCTGAAAACATTTCCTTTAAAATCAGGAACAAGACAAGGGTGCCCACTCTTGCCACTATTATTCAACATAGTTTGGGAAGTCCTGGCTGCTTCTCAATCAGAGAAGAAAAAGAAATTTAAAAATCTAGATTAGAAAAAAAAAGTAAAACTTTTACTGTTTGCAGATGAAATGAGACTATACATAGAAAACCATAAGGATGCCACCAGGAAATTACTAGAGCTAATCAATGAATATAGTAATATCGCAGGATATAAAATTAACACACAGAATTCCCTTGCATTCCTATACACTAACAATGAAAAATCAGAAAGATAAATTAAGGAAACAATCCTATTCACCACTGCAACTAAAAGAATAAAATACCTAGGAAAATCTACCGAAAGAGACAAAAGACCAGTATGCAGAAAACTATCAAACAGTGATGAAAAAAAATCAAAGATGACACAAACAGATGGAGAGATATATCATGTTCTTGGATTGAAAGATTCAATATTGTGAAAATGACTATGCTACCTGAAGCAATCTATAAATTCAGTGCAATTCCTATCAAATTACCAATGATATTTTTCACAGAACTAGGACAAATAATTTCACAATTTGCATGGAAACACAAAAGACCCTGAATAGCCAAAGTAATCCTGAGACTGAAGACTGAAACTGAAGGAATCAACCTTCCTGACTTCAAACTATACAACAAAGCTGCATCAGGACAGTATGGCATTGGAACAAAAATAAACATAGACCGATGGAACAAGATAGAAAGCCCAGAGATGAATCCATTCACCTATAGGTACCTTATATTTGACAAAAGAGGCAAAAATATACAACTGAGAAAAGACAATATCTTCAATAAGTGGTACTGGGGAAACTGGACAGCTACATGTAAAACATTGAAATTAAAATACTTCTAATACCATACACAAAAATAAATTCAAAAGGGATTAAAGACCTATATTTAAGACTAGAAGCTATAAAACTCTTAGAGGAAAATATAAACAGAACACTCTCTGACACAAATCACAGCAAGATCCTCTATGACCCACCTCCTAGAGTAATGGAAATAAAAACAAAAATAAATAAATAGGACCTACTTAAACGCTTTTGCACAGTGAAGGAAACTATAAACAAGGTGAAAAGACAGCCCTCGGAATGGAAGAAAACAATGGCAAATGAAACAACTGACAAAGGGTTAATCTCTAAAATATATAAACAGCTATTACAATTCCATACCAGAAAAATAAACAATCCAATCAAAAAGTGGGCAGAAGACCTGAAGAGATATTTTTTTCAAAGAAGACATACAGATGGCTAATAAACACGTGAAAAGATGCTCAACATTGCTCATTATTAAAGAAATGCAAATCAAAATTACAATGAGGTATCACCTTTCACCAGTCAGAATGGCCATCAAAAAAATCTACAAACAGTAAATGCTAGAGAGGGTGTTACACTGTTGATGGAATGTGAATTGATACAGATGGTATGGAGGTTCCCTAAAAAAACTAGGAATAAAACTACCATATGACCCAGCAATCAGGCATATACCCTGAAGGAAACCATAACTGAAAAAGACACATGTACCCTAATGTTCGCTGCAGCACCATTTACAATATCAGGACATGGAAGCAACCTTGGTGTCCATCAACATATGAATGGATAAAGAAGCTGTGGTACATGTAACAATGGAATATTACTTAGCTATAAAAAGGAATGTATTTGAGTCAGTTCTAATGAGGTAGATGAACCTAGAGCCTATTATACAGAGTGAAGTAAGTCAGAAAGAGAAAAATATGTAATAACACATATAGATGGAATCTAGAAAGATGGTACTGATGAACCTATTTGCAGGGCAGCCAAGGAGACACAGACATAAAGAACAAACTTGTGGACACAGTAGAGAAAGGAGAGGATGAGACGAATTGAGAATAACATTGCAACATATACATTATCATATGTAAAATAGATAGTGAGAATTTGCTCTAAGGTTCATGGAGCTCAAATCCATGCTCTGTGACAACCTAGAGGGATGGGATGGCATGGGAGGTAGAAGGGAGGTTCAAGAGAAAGGGAACATATGTATACGTATGGCTGATTCATGTTGATCTGTGGCAGAAACCACAACATTATAAAGTAATTATCCTCCAATTAAAAAATAAATATTTTTAAAAGTCAGGTGGCAGAGCCCAGGATCAAGGGAGTCATTCTAATTCCTAAAAGTCTTCTATTATCTCTATTGCTGCTGCTGCTGCTGCTGCTGCTAAATCGCTTCAGTTGTGTCCGACTCTGTGCAATCCTGTGGACTGCAGCCTACCAGGCTCCTCCATAGAGATTTTTTTTTTTTTTTTTTTGGCCTGGAAAATCTCTATTGCACTGGTCCATAAAAGGATGCTGTTGCTGCTGCTGCTAAGTCGCTTCAGTTGTGTCCAACTCTGTGCAACCCCATAGATGGCAGCCCGCCAGGCTCCCCCATCCCTGGGATTCTCTATGCAAGAACACTGGAGTGGGTTGCCATTTCCTTCTCCAATGCATGAAAGTGAAAAGTGAAAGTGAAGTCGCTCAGTCGTGTCCGACTCCTAGCGACCCCATGGACTGCAGCCCACCAGGCTCCTCCATCCATGGGATTTTCCAGGCAAGAGTACTGGAGTGGGGTGCCATTGCTAGAACTGATCAAACCTAGAGTTTCCTATTTTGAAGGAAAACTATAGATGAGGTAAACCCAAATTCACAACTCCAAAGCTTACACATCCTATTCTATCTCTCAGTTGACAAGTATTGGTCAATACACACTAATTTATGACTAATTGTGTCGTTATATTACTTCCAGAATTTACGTACTTTAAAAACTACACAATTGGAACTAAATTCTAAGGAAATAATCCAAAGTAGAGAAAATACCATATTCATAATGTTCCAATGGTCTTTTTCATTTAAAGCAGCAAAACATTGGAAACAATTTACATGTACAATTTAAATGGCTGAGTAAAGTATAGTATATCATTTTACAGGACTATTTTTCTGCTGTTGAAAAAGGTGATAACAGATTAAGGACATGAGGAAGTAAGAGGGTAACAGGCAGGAAGGCCAGGGGTCTCCAAACGGAGGAAATAGCCTGCAAGTGTCAGACATTTTCTCTCTCTTAAGTGGCAGGAGGAAACAAACTAGCGATATTTTTTTCCTTCTCTATACAAATTTAAAAGGAGGTTTCTCTTAAGATTCTGTGTTGCCATAATGATACCTGGTTTCACCTCAAGTTAACCAATGCCTTTTATGGCCCGAGATAAACCATTTGGAGCCAAGGTTATCCCAAAATACATCTTTTGGGTGAGGGGCCTGGTGCCATTCTAAGTTTTGAGACATTCCTTTCTTTCATTAACAGACTGCTGGTGACTATATAACATCCAGCTGAATACTAGCAGGCGGGTACTCTTTCTGCCCCCTTCTGATGCCTATGTCAGAAGCTTTCTCTATCTCCTTTATACTTTAATAAAACTTTATGACACAAAAGCTCTGAGCGATCAAGCCTCGTCTCTGGCCCCGGATTGAATTCTTCTCCTCCGGAGGCCAAGAATCCCGGCATCGTAATTCAACAACCTTTCAGAAGTCAACACTAAAGAATTTTAAGTGATGAGGTAAAAGAAAAATTATATTTCTTACTGAGATTACAAGTATACTAAGCGTGCTGCAATTCATGGGGTTGCAAAGAGTCAGACACGACTGAGCGACTGAACTGAACTGAACTGAACTGAAGAAAAGTTATAAAAACTTGGAGGAAATATATCAAAATTTTACCATTAGTTATATTAATATGAAGAGATAATACATGGTGTTTTTTTTTGTTTGTTTTTCTTTTCTTTCCTTACCAAAATTTTTGAGCTGAAAACCATAGGAAAAAAAAAACAAAGGTACAAGTATTGGCCTAGGGGGTGGAGTAGTCTCAGTCTTACTCATATTTCTCCTCAAGAAGTCAAGACTTTTTATAGCTAGGAAGTTTTTAGTTCCATAGGGTTCTTAAGACAGGCTCCCTAAATTCTTACCGTTTGATCAGTACCCAACCCTGAGGTCAGCAGAAGCTTATTTGTCTGGTTATTCCATCACAGTAAGTGTACCTCCCTGTACACCGGGTGTAGTCCGAGTGTTGTAGATACTTTGAATGACTTGATAAGGGTGACTGGAAGTAGAATACTACAGAGGTGATAGCTTCTGTATAATCATAAGGGATTTGATTTAGGTCATACCTGAATGGTCTAGCGGTTTTCCCTACTTTCTNTGCAGCCCACCAGGCTACTCCGTCCATTGGATTTTCCAGGCAAGAGTACTGGGGTGGGGTGCCATGACTATTCAGGGTTTATTTCTTTTAGTATTGACTGGTTTAATCTCCTTGCTGACCAAGAGACTCTCAATAAATAAATATTGCCTGTTCTTATATCCCTATGTTTTGATTCATTGATATATTCAATTAATATTAATCAAGCACTAACAATATGCCAGACATCGGTTTCTAATGCTGTAAAGACGAATAAGAAACAACCGTTTCAGAGAGCTCAAGTCTAATTTGGGAGGAAGGAATGAATGAAAGTGCAAAATTTTAAAATAAATGTACTATGGGAAGTACTAAGGGTCCATAGAGGAGGGAACAACTCTGTTTTGAGCATGAACTAAAAGCTGTTGTACCTTCTTTTTATTTATTTATTTTTCAACTTAGGCATTAATATCATAAGTCATTCCAATGTTACAATTTGAAAACACCAATACTAAGAGAACAGAGCACTGGATTCAGATAAATTATCTTTTAGTTATCTTTAAGCACTTGAAAACTTTAAAAACAGGTGCAGGTAGGGGAGAGGAGACTCAGCAGGCTTCCTGAAAGGACAAAGACAAGAACAATATCATTTCACTTCGGTCGCACAGAGTTGGACACGACTGAAGCGACTTAGCAGCAGCAGCAGCAGTAGCAGCAGCATAGCAACCCAAGATTTCTTTATCTACTAGAAAAAATAAGATTTTCTTTCTTATCATTTTCCACTCAGCAATTAATACAAATATTTGCTGCCTCTCGCCAGCTATATCTAAGGAATATCTAAAAATAATAGTTTATAAGGATATTGACTTAATTCTAAATAATTAAATTAAATTATACTGATTGAATTAAATTGCCCTCTCTGAAGGAGATCAGTTAAGTGAAAATAATCATTTTAGGCCCTTATAGGACACACACAAATGGATTCCATTCGTGATAGTTAAAACCATTTTAACATCTCTGAAAATGTTAAGTTTAAGAATTTTGAAACAATTGCTATACAGTACTTATTATTAAGCAGTCTACTTGAATAATGAAATAATGTTCACCTTGGAAGACTCAAGGTAACTAATAATAATTTACAATAAAATTAGCTTCCCCAGTTATTTTAATATTAAAAATAATAAAGACAACTAACATATTAAAATATTCAAGTGATAGTAAATAGTGAAAATTTTCAAGATGAAGTTTTTAGCAAAAAGAAAGGAGAGGCTGGTACCTTTTTATTTATTTGTTTGTTTATTCATTTTGGTTGCACGGGGTCTTTGTTGCCGTGCCCAGGCTTTCTTGGGGCTTTTTCCTAGTTGTAGTGAGTGGGGGCTACTCTTGGTTGCAGAGCACATGCTTCTCATTGCAGTGGCTTCTTTTGTTGTGAAGCACAGGCTCTAGTGTGTGTAGGCTTCAGTCGTTGCAGCACACAGGCTCAGCAGTTGTGGCTCCCGGGCTCTAGCATGGGCTCAGTAGTTGTGATGCACTGGCTTAGTTGCTTAGCAGCATGTAGGATCTTTCTGGACCAGGGATCAAACCCATGTCCCCTGCATTGACAGGCAGATTCTTATCCACTGTACCACCAGGGAAGTCCAAGGGTGATACTTTTAATAGAAATATTAATTAGTATCGTAATGGGATTCTAATGATATTAGCTGTGGGGAATAAGTAATAATCGATGAAATGAGGATGTTTTTGTTGATATTTAGTTCCTCGATTACTTAAATTTTTCACTAGAAGTCTAAAAACTTGGGGTTGAGTATACAGAAGAGCATTAAGTATGGGCCATTTATAAGAGCAAAGACATCAAACGAGTATTTTGAAGTTATAGGCTCATTCCCAGGCTTATGCAGAACATGCTTCTCTTTTCAACTTTGGGTTAAAAAATATCTACAAGACTGGTTGGGAGCCTCCAAATAGGGCTATTCAATAGTCATGTTTCCTTCTCCTGGGCCTTTTGCCTTCTGCCAGTTCTTCTCAATTTTCTAGAGACAGGAAATGATACTTCATTCCACTTATCACCATCTTAAGGCATTCAGGATTATCTTGAATAAGTGGTTCAGTTTGTACTGTTTTACTTAAATTCTTTGTTATAAATGGAAACCTGACTTTGACAAGAAAAAGTGAAAGTCACTCAGTTGTGTCCGACACTTTGCAACCCCATGGATGTACCGTCCATGGAATTCTCCAGGCCAGAACAGGAATCGGACTGGGGTCTCCTGTATTGCAGGCGGATTCTTTACCAGCTGAGCTACCAGGGAAGCCCATAACAAGGATGTCAGCTATAAATGGCTGGCGATTATGTTCACTGTATTTTAACCACCAGACAGTGTGCTGTGTGCTTAGTCACTCAGTTGTGTCCGACTCTTTGCGACCCCATGGACTGTAACACCCCAGGCTCCTCTGTCCATGGAATTCTCCAGGCAAGAATACTGGAGTGAGTTGCTATGCCCTTCTCCAAGGGATCTTCCCAACCCAGGGATCCAACCCAGGCCTCCAGCATTGCAGGTGGATTCTTTACTGTTTGAGCCATCAGGGAAGCCTGATCCTCTGCTCTCACAGTCAGGGTGTCCTGGATGAGGAGATGTGTAACTCGCTTGGCATCAAGTTGCAGACATTCATCAGTTTTAAACAGTTCAACAAAATGCTGATGAATAAAGTCATCTGGTGTTGCTTTCAATTCGGGACAGTCTAGACACTCTGCTAGCACACTTAAACTGAGACAGTTTGAAGCATCAGCTTGTTCTTTCAAAAAATCAACACACAAACCTCCCTGGAGTCCAGTGGTTAAGAATCTGCCTGGCAATGAAGGGGACGTGGGTTTGACCCCTACTCAGGGATGATTCCACATGCCGTGGGGTAACTGAGCCCATGCTCTGGAGTCCGCAAGCTACAAGTTCTGAACCCACATGCTACAACTATTGAAGCCCAAGCACCCTGGATCCCGTGCTCTGCAACAAGAGAAGCCATCGCAATGAGAAGCCCTGCTTACCTCAACTAAAGAGTAGCCCCCACTAGCTGCAACTAGAGGAAGCCCACATGTAGCAACAAAGACCCAGCACAGCCAAAAAAAGAAATCAAATTTTCTTCACAGGTTCAGTCTGGTACTAGTTTGTTGCATCTAACAAAGACTGAACATTGTTGCTATTCACAGAAATTCTCATGGTATAAGCAAATTCCACAAGTTATTTGATAACGTCAGGTGCAGCATCTTTGAGTTCTATTTCAAAGATCTTTGATTCAAGCATGTGAGTTGTGAGCATTAAGTTTAAAAAAATTGACTGGCTGCACCAAGGACAACATCATGAGGTATCTTTCGTTTCTGGACCATAAAAATCACATCAGACAATGTTTTCTTTGTATTTATGTAGCTTGTCAACAAGGTTCTGCAGTCAGTTTCTCCCAGCATCATTTCAAGTTGACCCTGGGTATAAACTCCTGGGTAGACTGTAGATTCAACTATAGTTAAGTAGTGAATTTAGATCACTGTTTCTGAATGTTATTCATGATACCCATGAAGCCAGCCAGTTTGGCAAATTTCTTCTCACAGGGGCCTCTGTTTACCAAATACTGAGGCTGAGAGAGGGCCGCTGGAATGCCCTGCTCCCCAACAGGCAAGCAGGCCACTGTGGTAAAACAAGGCCCAACCACCCCCTCAAGCTCTCCAGAGGCAATAACATGGGTTTTATGGCATTTCCCTTAGAACCAGAGCCCAGCCAACTTACTTTCAAAGAATAAAGAGTGCAGATCCATTATTAATCCTGTGTCATCACTAACTCAGTGGACATGAACTTGAGAAAACTCCAGAAGACAGTGGAGGACAGAGGAGCCTGGCATGCTGCAGTCCATGAGGTCATAGAGTCAGACACGACTTAGTGACTAAACCACACCACCATCTTACACACTGGAAAAGAAAAATATCCTGTGCTAATCTCACAACAAAGATAGATTCATTTCTTTAATTATACGTTGGTGTCTGGTAGTCTATGTTGAGAATATTTAACAATATTTATGGGATTTGTAACAGTAGTATTTACAGGCTTTACAAATCATGCCTCTTTTGGATCAGTAACTTAATCTTAAAAGGAGATACATTAAAAAGTTGTAACTTAAGCCCAGCTTGAAACACACATAATCAAACATCTAGCAAGACCTTTCCCCTATTCAGGGCAACAAAAAGTAGTGATTATCCCTAACATTTATCCCTCATGCACAGAGTCTGTGCTGTGAATTTATAGGTGCCTTCACTTCCAAGTATCACTTAGTTCTCATCTCCTTGAACTGAAACTTTCATTATTTTTATTTCTCACAATATCATAGTGTTCATCTGTGGTCCCAAACTCAACATTCCCCAAACTAAAATTAATGGTTCTACTCCTACTTGCCACCTCCTGACATTCACACAAACATTAACAAAAACCTCCTCTTTCTTTTCCTTCTGTTCACTCCGGTCTTCAAACCACAAGTCAGGAATTATCCAGAACTCTTCTACTTTCTCTTCGCCCATGATCAGTCAGTCTCTACAACCCTTGGTCCCAATATCCTAGATATCTCTTAAATCTTTTTCATTCCTTTCTACCTAGTTCAGCTTCTGACCATTTCTCCTGGATCTCTGCAACAGTCTTTTAACTGGTTTCCTTACCATTGCTTCTCACCTTACAATTTATCCTTTACATCAGAGGGAGCTTTCTAAAACCTCAGTTCATGTTACTGCTTTGCTTAAAACTCCCCAAGGCACTCCATAATGGAAAAAAAGTACTTTGCCACTCAGTTGGCATGTATTCTTCATGAGTCTTCAAAGACTCTTCTTTAAACAGCTTCATCCTAGGCAATAACACTTAGGAAATCAAAGTGTGGTGCACTATTTATGTCCTTTTATAACATTCATTTAAAAATGTTGTTGTTGTTGTGCCACCTAAAATTGTCTTTCCCATTGACCTTTTGAAACATTAACCTAGAAGATGAAATCTAAGCTTTCGTTCAAGCCAAAGAGCCACTATAGTGTCACCCCTCTTTTGTTTTGCCATCCCCATCTTGCTACTGTTCTCTTTGTACCTTTTAGCCATAAAGACTGAAATCCTAGCAGTTTCCCATATTTCTCTGCCTTTGCTTGGAGCAGCCTGCCTACTGTTTCTTTAGTGAACTTTTCATCCTTTAGAAACCAACTATATGAGATCTCATCTTTTTGAAGT
Organism: Oreotragus oreotragus; assembly: GCA_006410675.1. NCBI lineage: Eukaryota > Metazoa > Chordata > Mammalia > Artiodactyla > Bovidae > Oreotragus > Oreotragus oreotragus. The sequence goes on along the minus strand of SJYX01007291.1, from coordinate 2,554 downwards.
TTTCCATAAAAGTCACTTCTTCTATGTCTGTATCTACTTCTGTTGTAGCATTTTTCACACTCAAGGCTACAAGCACTCGAGGACGGGGTCTAAGTCTTCTCTCTTTATGTTACCTGCACCTGGCCCAGAACCAGAGCATATAGTAAGGCTCAAAAAAGTTTGTTGCAGGACTTCCCTGTCAGTCCAGTGGCTAAGATTCCACACTTCCACTGCAGGAGACGTAGGTTCTGTCCCTGGCTGGGGAACTAAGATTCCACATGCCATACAGAGTGGCCCTAAAAGGGGAAAAAAAAAATTTTGTTACATTCAGCTGAATCCCCTCAGACTTCAAAGTTAAAATCAGACAGGAGAAACTCCTAAACTCATTCTATGAGGTCACCATTACCCTGACACCAAAATCAGACAAAGATGCTACAAAAAAAGAAAATTACAGGCCAATATCACTGATCAACTTTGATGCAAAAATTCTAAACAGAATTGAACAACACATTTAAAAGATCATACATCATGGTCAAGTGGGCTATATTCCAGGGATGCAAGGATTCTTCAGTATATACAAATCAATGTGATATACCATATTAACAGGTTGAAAGATAAAAACCATCCATATGATTATCTCAACAGATGCAGAGAAAGCTTTTGATAAAATTTAACACTCATTTATCATAAAAAAAGTATTCTCCAGAAAGTAGGCATGGAAGGATAATATTCAACATAATAAAGGCCATATAAGACAAACCCAGAGCAAACATTATTCTCAACAGTGAAAACCTGAAAACATTTCCTTTAAAATCAGGAACAAGACAAGGGTGCCCACTCTTGCCACTATTATTCAACATAGTTTGGGAAGTCCTGGCTGCTTCTCAATCAGAGAAGAAAAAGAAATTTAAAAATCTAGATTAGAAAAAAAAAGTAAAACTTTTACTGTTTGCAGATGAAATGAGACTATACATAGAAAACCATAAGGATGCCACCAGGAAATTACTAGAGCTAATCAATGAATATAGTAATATCGCAGGATATAAAATTAACACACAGAATTCCCTTGCATTCCTATACACTAACAATGAAAAATCAGAAAGATAAATTAAGGAAACAATCCTATTCACCACTGCAACTAAAAGAATAAAATACCTAGGAAAATCTACCGAAAGAGACAAAAGACCAGTATGCAGAAAACTATCAAACAGTGATGAAAAAAAATCAAAGATGACACAAACAGATGGAGAGATATATCATGTTCTTGGATTGAAAGATTCAATATTGTGAAAATGACTATGCTACCTGAAACAATCTATAAATTCAGTGCAATTCCTATCAAATTACCAATGATATTTTTCACAGAACTAGGACAAATAATTTCACAATTTGCATGGAAACACAAAAGACCCTGAATAGCCAAAGTAATCCTGAGACTGAAGACTGAAACTGAAGGAATCAACCTTCCTGACTTCAAACTATACAACAAAGCTGCATCAGGACAGTATGGCATTGGAACAAAAATAAACATAGACCGATGGAACAAGATAGAAAGCCCAGAGATGAATCCATTCACCTATAGGTACCTTATATTTGACAAAAGAGGCAAAAATATACAACTGAGAAAAGACAATATCTTCAATAAGTGGTACTGGGGAAACTGGACAGCTACATGTAAAACATTGAAATTAAAATGCTTCTAATACCATACACAAAAATAAATTCAAAAGGGATTAAAGACCTATATTTAAGACTAGAAGCTATAAAACTCTTAGAGGAAAATATAAACAGAACACTCTCTGACACAAATCACAGCAAGATCCTCTATGACCCACCTCCTAGAGTAATGGAAATAAAAACAAAAATAAATAAATAGGACCTACTTAAACGCTTTTGCACAGTGAAGGAAACTATAAACAAGGTGAAAAGACAGCCCTCGGAATGGAAGAAAACAATGGCAAATGAAACAACTGACAAAGGGTTAATCTCTAAAATATATAAACAGCTATTACAATTCCATACCAGAAAAATAAACAATCCAATCAAAAAGTGGGCAGAAGACCTGAAGAGATATTTTTTTCAAAGAAGACATACAGATGGCTAATAAACACGTGAAAAGATGCTCAACATCGCTCATTATTAAAGAAATGCAAATCAAAATTACAATGAGGTATCACCTTTCACCAGTCAGAATGGCCATCAAAAAAATCTACAAACAGTAAATGCTAGAGAGGGTGTTACACTGTTGATGGAATGTGAATTGATACAGATGGTATGGAGGTTCCCTAAAAAAACTAGGAATAAAACTACCATATGACCCAGCAATCAGGCATATACCCTGAAGGAAACCATAACTGAAAAAGACACATGTACCCTAATGTTCGCTGCAGCACCATTTACAATATCAGGACATGGAAGCAACCTTGGTGTCCATCAACATATGAATGGATAAAGAAGCTGTGGTACATGTAACAATGGAATATTACTTAGCTATAAAAAGGAATGTATTTGAGTCAGTTCTAATGAGGTAGATGAACCTAGAGCCTATTATACAGAGTGAAGTAAGTCAGAAAGA
>SJYX01007290.1:31331-106389 GCA_006410675.1 Oreotragus oreotragus | reverse complement strand
GGCTGTCTTTTCACCTTGCTTATAGTTTCCTTTGTTGTGCAGAAGCTTTTAATTTTAATTAGATCCCATTTGTTTATTTTTGCTTTTATTTCCAGTATGCTGGAAGGTGGATCATAGAGGATCCTGCTGTGATTTATGTCGGAGAGTGTTTTGCCTATGTTCTCCTCTAGAAGTTTTATAGTTTCTGGTCTTACATTTAGATCTTTAATCCATTTTGAGTTTATTTTAGTGTGTGGTGTTAGGAAGTGATCTAGTTTCATTCTTTTACAAGTGGTTGACCAATTTTCCCAGCACCACTTGTTAAAGAGATTGTCTTTAATCCATTGTATATTCTTGCCTCCTTTGTCAAATATAAGGTGTCCACAGGTGTGTGGATTTATCTCTGGGCTTTCTATTTTGTTCCTTTGATCTATATTTCTGTCTTTGTGCCAGTAACGTACTCTCTTGATGACTGTGGCTTTGTAGTAGAGCCTGAAGTCAGGCAGGTTGTTTCCTCCAGTTCCATTCTTCTTTAGGTCTTTAGTTTCTTTTGGTGTATATATTCCTAAGTATTTTATTATTTTTGTTGCAATGGTGAATCAAATTGATTCTTTAATTTCTCTTTCTATTTTCTCATTATTAGTGTATAGGAATGCAAGGGATTTCAATGTATTGATTTTATATCCTGCAACTTTACTATATTCATTGATTAGTTCTAATAATTTTCTAGTGGAGTCTTTAGGATTTTCTACGTAGAGGATCATGACATCTGCAGACAGTGAGAGTTTTACTTCTTCTTTCCCAATTTGGATTCCTTTTATTTATTTCTCTGCTCTGATTGTTCTGGCCAAACCTTCCAGAACTACATTGAAAAGTAGTGGTGAAAGTGGGCACCCTTGTCTTGTTTTTGATTTTAGGGAACATGCTTTCAATTTTTCACCATTGAGGGTAATGTTTTCTGTGCATTTGTCATATTTAGCTTTTATTATATTGAGGTATGTTCCTTCTATTTCTGCTTTCTGGAGAGTTTTTATCATAAATGGATGTTGAATTTTGTCAAAGGCTTTCTCTGCATCTATTGAGATAATCATATGGCTTTTATTTTTTGATTTGTTAATGTAGTGTATTACATTGACTGATTTGCGGATATTGAAGAATCCTTGCATCCCTGGGATAAAGCCCACTTGGCCATGGTGTATAATCTTTTTAATGTGTTATTGTATTCTGATTGGTAGAATTTTGTTGAGGATTTTTGCATCTATGTTCATCAGTGATATTGGCCTGTAGTTTACTTTTTTCATGGCATCTTTGTCAGGTTTTGGTATTTGGGTGATGGTGGCTTCATAGAATGAGTTTGGAAGTTTACCTTCCTCTACAATTTTCTGTAACAGTTTGTGTAGGATAGGTGTTAGCTCTTCTCGAAATTTTTGGTAGAATTCAGCTGTGAAGCCGTCTGGACCTGGGCTTTTGTTTGCTGGAAGATTTCTGATTACAGTTTCAATTTTCGTGCTTGTGATGGGGCTGTTAAGATTTTCTGTTTCTTTCTGGTTCAGGTTTGGAAAGTTGTACTTTTCTAAGTATTTGTCCATTTCTTTCACGTTGTCCATTTTATTGGCATATAATTGCTGAAAGTAGTCTCTTATGATCCTTTGTATTTTGATCCTTTGTATTTTGGTGTTGTCTGTTTTGATCTCTCCATTTTCATTTCTAATTTTATTGATTTGATTTTTTCTCCTTTTTTTTTCTTGATGAGTCTGGCTAATGGTTTGTCACTTGTGTCCATTTTATTGGCATATAATTGCTGAAAGTAGTCTCTTATGATCCTTTGTATTTTGATCCTTTGTATTTTGGTGTTGTCTGTTTTGATCTCTCCATTTTCATTTCTAATTTTATTGATTTGATTTTTTCTCCTTTTTTTTTCTTGATGAGTCTGGCTAATGGTTTGTCACTTGTATTTATCCTTTCAAAGAACCAGCTTTTGGCTTTGTTGATTTTTGCTATGGTCTTTTTTGTTTCTTTTGCATTGTTTTCTGCCCTAATTTTTAAGATTTCTTTCCTTGTACTAACCCTGGGGTTCTTCATTTTTTCCTTTTCTAGTGGCTTTAGGTGTAGAGTTAGGTTATTTATTTGACTTTGTGTGTGTGTGTGTGTGTGTGTGGTTTCTTGAGGTATGTCTGTATTGCTATGAACTTTCCCCTTAGCACTGCTTTTACAGTGTCCCACAGGTTTTGGGTTGTTGTGTTTTCATTTTCATTGGTTTCTATGCATTTACATACCTTTTCTTTCCTTGATATAGCCCATCTTTGCATGAAGTGTTCCCTTTATATCTCTAATTTTCTTTAAGAGATCTCTAATCTTTTCCATTAAGTTCTTTTCCTCTATTTATTTGCATTGATTGCTGAAGAAAGCTTTCTTATCTCTTCTTGCTATTCTTTGGAACTCTGCATTCAGATGCTTATATCTTTCCTTTTTCTCCTTTGTTTTTCGCCTCTCTTCTTTTCACAGGTATTTGTAAGGCCTCCCCAGACAGCCTTTTCTTTCTTTTCCATGGGGATGGTCTTGATCCCTGTCTCCTGTACAATGTCACAAATCTCATTTCACAGTTAATCAGGTACCCTATCTATCAGATCTAGGCCCTTAAATCTATTTCTCACTTCCACTGTATAATCATAAGAGATTTGATTTAGGTCATACCTGAATGGTCTAGTGGCTTTCCCTATTTTCTTCAATTTAAGTTTGAAATTAATAATAAGAAGTTCATGATCTGAGCCATAGTCAGCTCCCAGTTTTGTTACTGTTGACCGTATAGAGCTTCTCCATCTTTGGCTGCAAAAAATATAATCAATCTGATTTTGTTGTTGACCATCTGGTGATGTCCGTGTGTAGAGTCTTCTCTTGTGTTGTTAGAAGAGGGTGTTTGCTATGACCAGTGCATTCTCTTGGCAAAATTCAATTAACCTTTGCCCTGCTTCATTCCATATTCCAAGGCCAAGTTCGCCTATTACTCCAGGTGTTTCTTGACTTCCTACTTTTGCATTGCTGTCCCCTATAATGCAAAGGACATCTTTTTTGGGGTGTTAGTTCTAAACGGTCTTGTAGGTCTCCATAGAACTGTTCAAATCAGCCTCTTTAGTGTTATTGTTTGGGGCATAGACTTGGATTACTGTGATATTGAATGGTTTGCCTTGGAGACAAACAGAGATCATTCTGTCATTTTCGAGATTGTATGCAAGTACTGCATTTTGGACTCTTTTGTTGACCATGATAAGAAAAGGTGACAAGAATACACAGAATAACTGTACAAAAAAGATCATCACGACCCAGATAATCATGATGGTGTGATCATTCATCTAGAGCAAGACATCCTGGAGTGTGAAGTCAAGTGGGCCTTAGAAAGCATCACTACGAACAAAGTTAGTGGAGGTGATGGAATTCCAGATGACCTAATTCAAATCCTGAAAGATAAGGCTGTGAAAGTATTGCACTCAATACACCAGCAAATTTGGAAAACTCAGCAGTGGCTACAGGACTGGAAAAGGTCAGTTTTCATTCCAATTCCAAAGAAAGGCTATGCCAAAGAATGCTCAAAGTACCACACAATTGCACTCATCTCACACGCTAGCAAAGTAATGCTCAAAATTCCACAAGCCAGGCTTCAGCAATACGTGAATCATGAACTTCCTGATGTTCAAGTTGGTTTTATAAAAGTCAGAGGAACCAGAGATCAAATTGCCAACATCTAATGGATCATGGAAAAAACAAGAGAGTTCCAGAAAAACATCTATTATTGACTATGCCAAAGCCTTTGACTGCATGGATCAGAATAAACTGTGGAAAATACTGAAAGAGATGGGAATACCAGACTACCTGACCTGCCTTGAGAAATCTGTATGGAAGTCAGGAAGCAACAATTAGAGCTGGACATGGAGCAAAAGACCAGTTTCAAATAGGAAAAGGAGTACATCAAGGCTATATATTGTCACCCTGCTTATTTAACTTCTATGCAGAGTACATCATGAGAAACTCTGGGCTGGAAGAAGCACAAGCTGGAATCAAGTTTGCTGGGAGAAATATCAATAACCTCATATATGCAGATGACACCACCCTTATGGCAGAAAGTGAAAAGAAACTAAAAAGCCTCTTGATGAAAGTGAAAGAGGAGAGTGAAAAAGTTGGCTTAAAGCTCAACATTCAGAAAACGAAGATCATGGCATCCAGTCCTATCACTTCATGGGAAATAGATGGGGAAACAGTGGAAACAGTGTCAGACTATTTTTGGGGCTTCAAAATCACTCCAGATAGTGACTGCAGCCATGAAATTAAGAGATGCTGATTCCTTGGAAGAAAAGTTATGACCAACCTAGATAGCATATTGAAAATCAAAGATACTACTTTGCCAAAAGTTTTCCATCTAGTGAAGGCTATGGTTTTTCCTGTGGTCATTTATGGATGTGAAAGTTGGACTATGAATAAGGCTGAGCACTAAAGAATTGCTGCTTTGAACTGTGGTATTGGAGAAGAATCTTGAGAATCCCTTGGACTGCAAGGAGATCCAACCAGTCCATTCTGAAGGAGATCAGCCCTTGGATTTCTTTGGTAAGACTCATGCTAAAGCTGAAACTCCAGTACTTTGGCCACCTCATGCGAAGAATTGACTCATTGAAAAGACTCTGATGCTGGCTTCAAAATCACTCCAGATAGTGACTGCAGCCATGAAATTAAGAGATGCTGATTCCTTGGAAGAAAAGTTATGACCAACCTAGATAGCATATTGAAAATCAAAGATACTACTTTGCCAAAAGTTTTCCATCTAGTGAAGGCTATGGTTTTTCCTGTGGTCATTTATGGATGTGAAAGTTGGACTATGAATAAGGCTGAGCACTAAAGAATTGCTGCTTTGAACTGTGGTATTGGAGAAGAATCTTGAGAATCCCTTGGACTGCAAGGAGATCCAACCAGTCCATTCTGAAGGAGATCAGCCCTTGGATTTCTTTGGTAAGACTCATGCTAAAGCTGAAACTCCAGTACTTTGGCCACCTCATGCGAAGAATTGACTCATTGAAAAGACTCTGATGCTGCGAGGGATTGGGGACAGGAGGAGAAGGGGACGACAGAGGATGAGATGGCTGGATGGCATCACCATCTTGATGAACGTGAGTCTGAGTGGACTCCGGGTGTTGGTCATGGACAGGGAGGCCTGGTGTGCTGTGGTTCATGGGACTGCAAAGAGTCAGACGGGACTGAGTGACTGAACTGAACTGAACTGATGCATTTACAATATAATGACAACAACATTCTGAGACAATGTTAATTTCCAATTGTAATTATTTTTTTCTTTTTCTTGATAGATTTTTCTGACTGGGATTTACAGTATTATATTGAATATAAATGGTGGGAGTGGACAACTTTCACTTTTTCCTGATTTTAGAGGAAATGTTTTCAAGTTTCAGCTTTGGATATGACATTAATTATGTGATATCATGGCAATGGCATCCCACTCCAGTACTCTTGCCTGGAAAATCCTATGGACGGAGGAGCCTGGAAGGCTGCAGCCCATGGGGTCACTGAGGGTCGGACATGACTGAACAACTTCACTTTCACTTTTAACTTTCATGCATTGGAAAAGGAAATGGCAACCCACTCCAGTGTTCTTGCCTGGAGAATCCCAGGGACTGGGGAGCATGTTGGGTTGCCATCTATGGTACTGCACAGAGTTGGACACGACTGAAGTGACTTAGCAGTAGCAGCAACATCATATACATACATATATATATATATATACACACACATATGTATATCCACACACACATGCATATATTTTATGTATAGGTATGATCCTTCAATACTCATTTATAGAGTGTTTTTATCATGAAGTAATGTTGAATTTTGTCAAATGCTTTGTCTACATGTAATGAGATGGTCACTTAATTTTTTCTCTTTTATTCTATTATAATGGTATATCACATTTATTGAGATGCATATAATGGACCATCTTTTCATCCCAGGGATAAATTCCATTTGATCAGCTGTATGATCATTCTAAAATGGTGTTGAACTTGGTCTACTAGTATTTTATTAATTTTAAGAGTTTTTCATCTATATACATTAGAGACATTTAGCTATGGTTTTCTTTTCTTCTAGTGCCCTTATCTGGTTTTGTTATCAGAGCAATGATAGCCTCATAACATGATTTGGGGATGATTGCATTTTTTTTTTTTTTGAAAGAGCTTGACAAGGATTGGTATTATTTTTCTTTAAATATTTGGTAGAAATCACCTGTGAAGCCATCCGTTGATGAGATTTTCTGTGCTGGGAGATTTTTGATTATGACTTAATCACTTTTGTTGTTATTTTCTATTTCCTCATAAGTAATCTTGGTAAATTTTCTGTTTCTTGGAACATAGCCTCTTTTATGTAGTCCAGCATGTTGTCATATAGTTTTTCATAGTAGTCTCTTATGGTTCTTTATATTTATATGGTATCAATTATAAAATATTAGATTTGACCTGTACTTCAAACCCAATGGACCTAACAAACCTAGAAGACTTATACATAACTCTACATTCAATATAGTAGAATATACAGCCTTCTCAAAGCAGACAATATATTTTTCAGGACAAAACATATGTTAGGTCAAAAAACAAATCTTTCAAAAATTAAACAAACAAATAATATATATAAACTATATGTGTGTGTGTGTGTGTGTATATATATATATATATATATATATATAATGAGCAATTTGTATATTTTGGAGATTAATCCCTTGTCAGTTGCATCAGTTGCAAATATTTCCTTCCATTCTAAGGGTTCTTTATTGGTTTGTTTTATTTTGTTTTGTTCATGGTTTCTAATGCTGTGTAAAACCTTTTAAGCTTAATTAGATCCCAGTTGTTTAACAATTTAGCTTTAAATTTCAAGGAGGTAAAAAATAAAATAAAATAATAAACTAAGCCCAAAGTAAAAAGAGAAAGGAGATAACAACACAAAACAAACAAACAAAAAAGAGCAGAAATAAATTAGACAGGCAGTAGAAAAGCAATAGAAAATATAAATGAAATTGAGTTAATTTTTAAAAAGAGAACATTGAAAAATGTTTTGCTAGACTTACCAAGAAAAATAGTACTCAAATAAATAAAATCATAAATAAACAAAGGGCACTACAATTGTTTCTGTTTTCTTATGCTCTTGGTTTATTTCTGCCCTTGTACTCACCTCTGCTTGTTCCTCAACATCTCCCAAACCCTGGCCTTTCTCCTGCTCAGTGTTTCTACTCCTGCCTATGTTCTTTGATAATTGACCTAGAACTGGATCAGAATAGAAAAGTTTGCTAGGAGAGTGAGTAGCCTAGAAAAATAGAGAATACATAAAATGATATGAGCCTTTCTCCAGTTTTCTTACCTCATAGAGTGAGAAGCTGCATAAACCTGACACTTAAACTCCTCAAACCTAGACACTTATTGGCATTAGAAATATGTATCTCCCTACATCTTGGGAGAGAAGTAAACTTTGGTACACTTTGGCAGCATTTGGGATGTTAAGCATTTTGGATAATTAAGAAAATAGGTATTCCCTTTTAAAGGAATATAATGAAATATGCAATAAATCCTGAATACCGGCATGATTCTTTTGTCTTTCAGGTAGCTGTCAAACATCTGGCTGCTTCTTTTCTGCAGCAATTTCTTACTTAGCAAAGAAAATATCCTCAACTCTTCTTGTGTAGGAAAAAATATATATATATACATATATGCTAACATAGGGGTGATTGAAAGTTAAATATTTAATAGAAATTTAAATACAGTAAGCATTCTCAAGCACATTTTATTTTGTCATTGGCAAAACCCAATTACATAGATTACTATACATTGCATGAGCTTAGAATAAAATGAATATTGGTTGAGTGTTTGTCAGATACCTCCTCTATCAGAATCCAAAGAAGTAATTTTAAGTCTCAACCAAATATGTTTATTTGACTCATAACAGAATATCACCAACATCAAGAACCTAAGATGAACAAAGTATCACTTTTTAAATTATAGACAGAATCCAGCCCTGTTCTTGCTGACCTTGCCTAATTCAGCTCAAGTTCAGCTTCAAGTCACACATTTAAACTCATCTCAGATAAACTGCTATTTCCTTTCTTTCTTTCTTTTTTAGAGCAATAATATCAATTTATTAGTTGATATTCTGTAGAAGACCTGGACTCTATTTTTACATTCTGAACAGATATATTTCCTTATCCATTTGAAATATTGACCTTGGCACAATAATTTTGCTTTTATTCTTGCTTTTATTTTATTTCATTATTTCAATAGAGCATAACTTCAGTTTACGAAGTATAGGATGGTGGTTAATTGCACTGTTTTTTAAATTGAATTTATTATTATTATTATTATTTTGCTTTACAATATTGTTCTGGTTTTGGCATACATCAACATGAATCCAGCACGGGTGTACATGTGTTCCCCATCCCGAGCCCCCCTCCCACCTCCTTCCCTGTACCATCCCTCTGGGTCATCCCAGTGCACCAGCCCCAAGCACCCTGTATGTCACCCTCTATTTAAATCCATATGGGGCCAAAAATATTAAGAAATAGTAGGTTTTATTGTTGTTTTTATTATTTTTTATCACTTCCTCAATCTTGCCTGTCCTACATCTTGCACATTTGGAATTATCAAAATTTCTTCTATGGATATCATCTATGAAAGTAATACATGCTTTGAGCAGTTAAACACGTGTGAGGCACCAAACCCCATCCTTAATCTGTAAAGGTGCCTCAATAAAAAATTGTTCAAGTACAAAATAAGAATATGAATTTTTTTTGGTGGGAATTCATAGCCCACCAATGCTTAGAAGAGGTCAGCTCCTTAAGTACCTGTTTTCTCAACTCCTGGGAGATTATTTTTAGGGATACCTTATGTTTATATATGTTTTCCATGGATTTTAATAAATCTTGTTCCACTCTATGTTTTCAAGGATTCTTGTATAACATGCATCCTTGGAAGATAGATACAGTGTCTCCCTTCAAAACAGAGGAGAGCTTTGTTTACTGACCAGAGAAATGCTCAAGCAGATATGCTTACAGTCACTTTAAAAGATTAGGTTGTTATTCACTGTTAGATCAGGGTTCCTCAACTGTGAAGTAAATTCACTGCTTGTACAGCACCCACTGAATCACTTTGCATTCCTCTGTGGGATTTGCCAAGTAAGTAGACCAAGGCGAGCAAGAAGAATGCACTGTTTGATTCCATTAATGAAGTCCTTTGTCTCTGAACCCAGGAGTTTCATGTCTTCTGTGGGCATCCATAAAACTGTATCAGCCTAAGACATTAACTTGCTGACAGGGTAACATCCCGAATACTCAAGGTTCTTGATATCAATAATAACTGTGTAGTAAATCATAAAGAATATGAATTAAAAAGTTCCTTCCTTTTGTCACAGAAACACCCAAACATAAATACCTATTTTCAAAATTAGTGACATTTAAAGTTTCAACTGAGGAGGAGATATATGTTCATTCCTTTACACAATTTGTATTTTTGACACATTGTAATCCAAGCAAGCTTCAAGGCTTTTAGAACACTATCTTACTCAGAGTAGGTAAAAATGAGCTCTTGTGAACAAATTGAACCTCAAGTACCTCAATACATGTCTACCCCATGGTAGTCCTTCCAGGAAGGAAGACAAGCATTTTTTGATTCAGCACAGAAGTAAAGAATACTATTGAGATATCTTTGCCCAGAAATATACATTTGGCTGCATTTTACAGTATAAGAACTATATCATTTGTGTGTCAGGAATTGAATATAGAGTAAGTATTGTTGCCTCCATAGCATTGTAAGTGTTTTGAATAGAAAGAAGATATGTTTCTTGTTTTCAAAATTATGATAATCTTAATGGGAATGAAAGAGTGAAAAAAAAAAACAGGCAACTATAATACAACATAATAGTAATAATAGTAACTTGTGTACTCACTGTAAGTATGCATTCCAATTCAGTGTGTACATAGGGAGATTTTCTTATAAAAAGAGGCAGCTAAAATGAGATACACAGGATCATCAACTATTAGCCTGGAGAAACAAAGTATGAGAGATTTACCTAAATTAATAACACATTGTTCTAGATTATCCCACAGTTGCTCAAAACATCTGATCTTAACATCCACTATCTCTATCCTCTAGTGGAAAAGGAGAAACACACATCACACAGTACGTGTGTGATTAAAAAGTGGTTTATATGTGTATTAATAGGTGGAGACATATGGAAATAACAGAATGATCTGAGTAATTCAATTTGATGAACAAAGCTTTGATCCAGACAACTCATTTGTCATTGTCTGTAATATATACATTTCCCAAATCTGAAGAACAACTGTCTCAGCATTCATGTCAATGGTTATTCATAACAAGGTTTATTCTTTAGATAAATTCAGCATTTATAAAAGCAGGTGATATCTCTATAGCTAGTGGTTGGATCCTACTCAACACCACCTGGTAACGTGTGAAGGGAATTTTCTCTATAGAGGGACTTCCATCTTAGCCCTGGGATGATTCATTTATTGATGTCTGAGACATGCAAACTGTGCTATTAAAATCCTGTCATTTAGCTCAAGACTTGGTGACGCTGAAATGTCTCCTTTCTTTGAGTGGTTTTTGAAACAGAGAATCTAAAGATAAATTGAAATAAAAACTATGAGAATAAGTAGTATGGCAAAACCAATACTATATTGTAAAATAATTAGCCTCCAATTAAAATAAACATATTAAAAAAACAAGTCAAAAATTGATGTGAGCTAAAACCTTTTTAAATATTAACATGCTATCATTACCACAAATTTCTTAAGTGACTTTATTTAAATGTTAAATTCATTTGAAATGAAAAAGCTATTTTAATAGGATAATTTAGAAAAAAGCCAGCAGCTTTGTACCAGTTTAAAGGAGAAAAAGATATACACAATTTTATAAAACAGAATTATGTTTAGAGGCAGTTTTTAAATAATCTTCTTTTAGCCAGACTATTCTGGTTTCCATGGTGTCTACTGGGGCAAAGTGACATGCCAATTCACAATTGACTAAATAAAGAAATGTTTCAAATGAACAATGAGAATGGCTGAGTAAATGATCATTGCTAATGACATTGAACAAACAGGTTAATTGACATTGGGAGTTTGAGACATTTTGTGTGTCATTTTCTGATAATGGTGAAAATATTCCTCATTTTTTCCTTAACAATATTCACTACCCTGCCAGATGGGAGGCAGTTTTCCTAGTCTGAATCTGTCCTTCAGTGTGCAGTGTGCTGAGCTCATTTTCATATCAGAGAACTCTAAATGAAGAGAGAGGTCTGTGCCAGACAGTAATGAAACAGAGATCTACTGCTCCTGCAGGAGGGAAGGAGAGCAGGAACATCCTTTGCTCTTGGACTGGTTTCTAGAGTTAAACACAGTCTGCTTTTCTGATACCAAAACACCCAACTGATGACAACACTCTTAACAACTTATAATTTGAGCTTTCCCTCTCCCAAATACTGTTCCCTTTCAAATTTTCCCTGTTCCTAATAGTAACCCGCTGCTCAAGACACCAAGCTGAGTCACTTGCCTAGCCATCCACGTCTATTATTTTAACATCCTGTCAAATCACTTAATTGCCAGACCTTCAGATTTTACCTCTCTGCATCATTCAAATCTTGTTCTGTCACGTTTTTGTACTCTAATGCAGCTCTTAGATAATTGTCTTAATACATATTGAACAGAGCTGAATTTTCTTACTGCTGTACTGTCAGGGAGTGGTTATTTAAATGGATATCTGTCTATATTAGTTGGCTACTGCAATTCCTATAGGGATTTATTCTGCATTTAAGAAAATAGACAGCAGATAATCTATACCCTAATTTACAAGATCCTGCATCATTAGCTTTCACCTGCATTTCCATGCTTGCCTCTTCTATTGGTTATTGAACACTCTCTACCACTCCCTTTATCTAATTCTCTTGAAACCAAATGCAATTTACCCAATGGCATCTTTGCCAGTTCACACTATTTTATTAAAATTTTCGCTTGGAATCACATATTTAAGTGATACAGTAAGTACTAAGATTTAATAATTATGAACTTAATTTTCTGTTTTTATGATTAAACACCTTTACTCACAAATAGATAAGGCCTCTGTAGACAGGGAAAGTAATTAATTTAAAACTTTATATCTACAATATATCCAAGAAACAAGGAAAACATTTATTGTGTAAATGAGCAAAACTTCTCAAGTGTTTTGTTTAGTGTTTTACAACTACAATCAAATAAAGATCCTAGTCCACTCTTTAATTTTATACCAAAGATTTCTATTTAAGTTCAATATCCCCATTACCTTAAGGAACAGACTTTCATGAATGCTTCACTAAATCAAATAATTCTCTACACTTGCTTTACAAGTAACTTTCTATTTTATTTTATTTTATTTTATTTTTTTTGCAATAAGCTATCCATTTCAGTTCAGTTCAGTTCAATGGCTCAGTCATGTCCGACTCTTTCCAACCCCATGGATTGCCACACACCAGGCCTCTATGTCCATCAGCAACTCCTGAAGTTTACTCAAACTCATGTCCATTGAGTTGCTAATGCCATCTAACCATCTCATCCTCTATCGTCCCCTTCTCCTCCTGTCTTCAATCTCTCTTAGTTTCATGGTCTTTTCAAATAGGTAAATCTTTGCATCAGGTGCCAAAGTATTGGAGTTTCCACTTCAACATCTGTCCTTCCAATGAATATTTAGGAATGATTTCCTTTAGGATAGACTGGTTGGGCTTCCTTGATATCCAAGGGGCTTTAAAGAGTCTTTTCCAACACCACAGTTCAAAAACATCAATTCTTTGGTGCTCAGTTTTCTTTATACTCCAATTTTGCATCCATATATGACTACTGGGAGAAAAAAAACAACAACATAGCTTTGACAAGACGAACTTTGTTGGCAAAGTAATGACTCTGCTTTTTAATATGCTGTCTAGGTTGGTCATAACGTTGCTTCCAAAGAGCAAGTGTCTTATAATTTCATAACTGCAGTGATTTTGGAGCCCCCCAAAATAAACCCTGTCATTGTTTCCACTGTTTCCCCATCTATTTGTCATGAAGTGATGGCACCAGATGCCATGATTTTAGTTTTCTAAATGTTGTGTTTCAAGCCAACTTTTTCACTCTTCTCTTTCACTTTCGGCAAGAGACTCTTTAGTTCTTTACTTTTTGCCATAACAATGTTGTCGTCTGCATATCTGAGGTTACAGATATTTCTCATTTCTCCCAGCAAATCTTGATTCCAGCTTGTGCTTCAACTAGCCTGGCATTTCACCTGATGTACTCTGCATATAAGATAAATAAGCAGGGTGACAATATACAGCCTTGAAGTATTCCTTTCCCAATTTGGAACTAGTCCATTGTTCGATATCCAGCTCCAACTGTTCCTTAGTGACCTGCATACAGATTTCTCAGGAGGCAGGTCAGGTGGTCTGGTATTCCCATCTGTTTCATAATTTTCCACAGTTTATTGTGATCCAGACAGTCAAAGCTTTGGTGCAGTCAATAAAGCAGAAGTAGATGTTTTTCTGGAACTCTGTGGTTCCTTTGCCTTTTCTAAATTCAACTTGAACATCTAGAAATTCATCGTTCAGGCACTGATGATGTCTGGCTTGGAGACTTTTGAGCATTACTTTGCTAGTGTGTGAGATGAGTGCAGTTGTGCAGTAATTTGAACATTCTTTGGCATTGCCTTTCTTTGCGATTGGAATGAAAACTGACAATTTCCAATCCTGTGGCCACTGCTGAGTTTTCCAAATTTGCTGACATATTGCATGCAGCACTTTCACAGCATCATCTTTTAAGATTTTAAATAGCTTAGCTGAACTTCCATCACCTTCACTAGCTTTGTTCATAGTGATGCTTCCTAAGGCCCAAGTGACTTCACATTCCAGGATGTCTGGCTCTAGGTGAGTGATCACACCATCGTGATTACCTGGGTCATGAAGATCTTTTTGTATACTTCTTCAATTTATTCTTGCCACCTCTTCTTATTATCTTCTTCTGTTAAGTTCATACCATTCTTGCCCATCTTTGTATGAAAATTACCTTGATATCTCTAATTTTCTTGAAGAGATCTCTAGTCTGTCCCATTTTGTTGTTTTCCTCTTTTTGTTTGCACTGATTACTGAAGAAGGTTGTCTTATCTCTCCTTGCTTTTCTTTGGAACTCTTTCCTTTTCTCTTTTGCATTTCACTTCTCTTCTTTTTTTTTCTTTCACTTCTCTTCTTTTCATAGCTATTTGTAAGGCCTCTTCAGACAACCATTTTACCTTTTTGCATCCTCAATAAAAAATTATCCCTTTTTCATTGTTGCAAATATTTAATTTGTCACAATGAATAGCTCATGCCAGATCCTCAGCCACTCAGAGTTCCTATCAGGAGACAACTCATCTTACTGGTTTCTGGTAGTTGCATCACAGATATTCTACATATTTTTGTTAGTAGCTGCATTTTCTTCTATTTTCACATTAGCAAATATATTTTTATTCTGTAACTTGACCAGAAAATCATCTATTTGTGGTTTATTGACTATGCCAAAGCCTTTCACTGTGTGAATCACAAAACACTGTGAAAAATTCTTAAATAGATGGGAATACCAGACCACCTGACCTGCCTCTTGAGATATCTGTATGAAAATCAGGAAGCAACAGTTAGAACTGGAGATGAAACAGACTGATTCCAAATAGGAAAAGGAGTACATCAAAGCTGTATATTGTCACCTTACTTATTTAACTTATATGCAGAGTACATCATGAGGAATGCTAGGCTGAAGAAAGCACAAGCTGGAATCAAGATTGCCAGGAGAAATATCAATAACCTCAGATATGCAGATGACACCACCCTTATGGCAGAAAGTGAAGAAGAATTAAAGAGCCTCTTGATGAAAGTGAAAGTGGAGAATGAAAAAGTTGGCTTAAAGATCAACATTCAGAAAACAAAGATCATGGCATCTGGTACCATTACTTCATGGCAAATAGATGGGGAAATAGTGTCATACTTGATTTGGGGGGGGGGGCTCCAAAATCACTGCAGATGGTGATTGCAGCCATGAAATTAAAGGAAACTTACTCCTTGGAAGGAAAGTTATGACCAACCTCGATACCATATTCAAAAGCAGAGACATTACTTTGCCAACAAAGGTCCATGTACTCAAAGCTGTGGTTTTTCCAGTGTTCATATATGGACGTGAGAGTTGGACTATAAAGAAAGCTGATTGCTGAAGAATTGATGCTTTCAAACTGTGCTGTTGGAGAAGACTCTTGAGAGTCCCTAGGACTACAAGGAGATCTAACCAGTCCATCCTAAAGGAGATTAGTCCTGGGTGTTCATTGGAAGGACTGATGCTGAAGCTGAAGCTGCAATACTTTGGCCACCTGATGCAAACAGCTGACTCATTTATGAAGACCCTGATGCTGAGAAAGATTGAGGGCAGGAGGAGAAGGGGACAACAGAGGGTGAGATGGTTGGATGGCATCACCAGCTCCATGGACATGAGTTTGTGTGGACTCTGAGAGTTGGTGATGGACAGGGAGGCCTGGCATTCTGTCATTTATGGGGTCGCAGAGTTGGACATGACTGAGCTACTGAACCTAACTGAACTGAACTTGACAATGTGTATAGGTGATTCTCAGGTATATATGTATCTATATTTAATCTTAAAGTTTTATTTTGGAAATTGCTAACATACACATAGTAGAAAGCATAATGTACCTCCAAGTAATCATTCTTCATCCCAACACTTAATCAAATTTTGTCATTTTTTTTTGTTTGTTTTTGTTTTCTCTAACCCCCTCATTTGCTGCTCTTGTGGTTGCATTATTTCTCTGGAGTATTTTAAAGCAAATACAGGTATTGTAACATTTTACTTATTTCATGCTTACAAATATTTTTAAATAAGGATATTTTGGGTAAACTTTTATTTTGATATAATATCCATCTTACAGAGAAATTTTGGGAACAATACAAAGC
The DNA here is from genome assembly GCA_006410675.1 of Oreotragus oreotragus. Taxonomy (NCBI): domain Eukaryota; kingdom Metazoa; phylum Chordata; class Mammalia; order Artiodactyla; family Bovidae; genus Oreotragus; species Oreotragus oreotragus. The sequence continues at coordinate 90,378 of SJYX01007290.1, read as the reverse complement.
CTCTTTCACTTTTTAAAATATGGACAACTAATAATAGTGCTTACAGTAAATTAACACCTGCTATTTTCTAGGTACTACTTCTGTTTTCCATTTATTATAACACTTAGCAATTAAACTAAAAAATTTACTTTAACTAAATAAACTATTTAGGAATTTGAATGTGAAAACAGTAATTGTATTACTAACTGTCATTAGCTGTGAAATTGGATATGTCTACATCATAATTCCCTCGTATGTAAAATGGGAATAAAACTTTTCACAGACTGGTCAAACTTGTGTTATCCTTTCTCATATGGGCAGCTTTACCTGGGAAACTCACTGAAATTAGCTAAAATTCCCATAGACAATATAATGACTGAGGCAAATTACTTTGCCCTTGTATCAGAGTTTGTGCATGTGTGAGTTCTCAGTCACTTTCTAGTGTCAGACTCTTTGAGACCCCACAGATTGTAGCCCAGCAGTCTCCTCTGTCCTTGGAACTTTTCAGGAAAGTGCATGAGTGGGTTTCCATTTTCTACTTCAGGGGATCTTTGTAACTCAGGGATAAAGCCTAGTTTTCTTGTGTCTCCTGCTTTGTCTGGCAGATTCTTTACCACTATACCACCTGGGTTTATGTTTTACACTGTCTATTCTGGTCACCCCACTGGAGATCTCTTAAGCCCAAATCAAGTAGTACCTGGGAAAATATTTTATAATTTTGAAATGTTAAATTAACCTTTCAAATTGTCTCAGTTATCTCTATATTTCTCTATATCAGAGCATATTGAACACAAGTTCATTGAGTCTAAAAAAAACTTTTTTATAGAATTAAGTTATGTTCCTTTTCATAACTTTCTAAACTTTGTACAATTAAAGTATTTTACTCTTACATGTAAAATAAATTAAAATTATAATTTTAAAATAATGAACAAAGTAATAAGAATTATGGCAAAATATTCAAGTAGAAGCATGATAAAAACTGCTGTTGTCATTTAGTCCTAGTTCTGTGACAAGTGTGCTATGAAATCACACAATGTTGCCACTTAACCAGCTTGGATAGTCTAAGAAAAAGAAAGCAATTTCAAAACTGAGAACAGAAACTTATTTAGAAATAAGTCAGAGAATGGCGGGAGAATAAAGAAGACTGACAGCAGCTCAGTGGGAGTAGCACACGCAGAGAATTTAAGGGAAAGGAGAGCATGAGGATGAGCTGGACCGGAAGTGAGGACCTAGGGAAAGCCAGTGTGCATGCACACTCAGGGGTGCGCACACACACACACACATTTCTAGTAGCTACTTTAAATACTTTGTCCTCCAATTTTAGAATATGACTTCATATCAGTCCTTGGGGAAGAAATTATAGTAGTCTTCTTTTATTTATTTATTTATTTATTTATTTATTTATTTTTACATGAACTCCCAAACATGAACCCCCCTCCCACCTCCCACCCCACAACATCCCTCCAGATCATCCCCGTTTAGAAAGATCAAATAAGGAAAGAGAANAGGGGGAAACTACATTTATTTTTATTTTTTTTTTCTAGTTTTCTTTTTATTTTATTTTTTTTGGTATTTATTTATTTATTTATTTATTTATTTTTACATGAACTCCCAAACATGAACCCCCCTCCCACCTCCCACCCCACAACATCCCTCCAGATCATCCCCGTTTAGAAAGATCAAATAAGGAAAGAGAAATGAGCTCCTATCTTTAGTTAAGAGTTCAAACTGCTGAAGGTAGTTGTAGGTGAGTAAAGAAAATGAAGATGAAGAAAGTTGGATGTGTAAAAAGATTTGATGTAAATTGTCAGAAGATCAGAAATTTTAAGTGCCAACTGAACTGGACGCTTCTATAAGTATGCCTGCATGTGTATACACAGGTTAAGAATGTGAAATACACTGCAGTAAGTTCCCCACAGACAAAACACTTCCATTCCAAGAGCACACTCGTAAGTCCAACAAAGTTATCCCAGAGAAAGAAAGAAAGTGGAATCATTCAGTTGTATCAGCTTTTTTGCAACCCTGTGAACTGTAGTCTGCCATGCTCCTCCACCCATGAGATTTTCTAGGCAAGAATGCTGGAGTGGGTTGCCATTTCCTTCTCCAGGGAGTCTTCCCAGGGATAGAACCTGGGTCTCCTGGACTGCAGGCATACTGTTTACCATCTGAGCTACCAGAGAAGCCCAAAATTTAGCCTAGGTACTCAGTTAACAGATGCAGCTATATACTGATGCTTTCACACTTCCTTGCAGACAACCTGGGCTTGAAATAAAGATACTGTACTACTGTATAAAGTAGAGTACTATACATCAAAGTACACAAAAGCTCAATCACTTGTATAGAGAATGCACACACATGACAATGTTCATCAGGCCAGTGAACTAACTTACATGATTGGACATTGAATGCATGCATGTTCACACTTTCGAAAGTTTGCAATGTGAAGGTTTGCATCTGGAGGACTCATTGTATATCTAAATATATAAGGACCATGGGCTAAAAGTCAGCTAATACAATGAGGAAAGTATTATTTTAATTACAAGTGAATCTTAAAACATGATTTTAGTAGAACCCAAACACTGATTTGAGGACTTCTCTGGTGGCTTAGTGGTAAAGAATCTACGTACAATGCAGGAGACATGGGTTCAATCCCTGAGTCCAGATGATCCCTTGGAGAAGAAAATGGCAATCCACTCCAATATTTTTGCCTGAGAATCTCATAGATGGAGGAGTCTGGTGGGCTCTAGTCCATGGGGTCAAAAAAGAGACATGACTTAGCAACCAAACAACAACAACCACAAACACTGATTTTATTCCAAGTCACTTCTTAAACTAGTTAAATGATTTCTAATTAACATTATAAAAATGTAAGTAATGAGTTTGGGCAAAATGTGGAAGTTCAGACATTAACTGAATCTTAAAATAAGAACAGTCAGATAAAACTAGAGTGTTTTCTGGTGCAGTGACTGAACTGGCAGAGTGATTTAACTTGATTGAACAAATTCATCTCTTACAGATGGCAGAACTACAACTGCTTGAAGTCATTTGAGATGCCAGTACTGAGATAGAAAAGATCCTTGAATTTCTACTTTGGAAAATGTGTGATATACAGAAGTAGCTTCCAAAGCAGTTCAAGGAAAAGAAGTTGCTCAGTCAAATTCAGAGAGTATCTATCATTTTCAAAGTGACTACACACAATTAGGGTCATGATCTACAGAATCAGTCTCTATCTGAATTAATTTGAGCTGGCTACACCTGCTCCAGATAATTTTCCTGATTTGATGATTTAGAATACAGGAGTGGAGGATGGCAGTTCAGGGATCTGTGCTTCCATGGGTGACTTTCATCCTCAGTAAAGGCTTATTTTAGAGAGAATCATAGTTGAAAGTGGCATAACATGAACCCTAATCAGTTTTCCAAAAGAATATGAATTTCCTTAGGTAGTTTCTAGCTGCCTCCAAATTGAAACAACACACTTAAACCAGGTCACCAAAATGGCCATAAATATAACACTTAAGGCTTCAGTCTTCAAATTCATAACCCTGGGACATCTCAGGTATATCTGAAGTTACAATTTAGTTATCTACTCCTGTGATTTTTTAAAATTTGCATATTTTCCTATGAACTAATATATAGCCTTTGTTTTCTCAGCATTATTAAAAAGCAAAACAAAACAAAAAAACAAACAAACAAAAATGTCACTTTGAATCGAACCACAAGCAGCAGGGTTATTAAGATAATTCAGGCTTAGCATAGGAAGTTTCTGTAGTCTAATAAGGTTATTTGTTGACATTTTACCATACAATCTAAAGAGAGTTCTAATTCTATTTATGTGCTTTATATTCAGTGATTTACAATCGAAATTTGTGTGAAAATACTACGTATAAATCACTATATGATGTGAATCATTATGACTACACTGATATTTCTTATATAAAATCAGTACCCAATTACCATTTACGTACTGGCAGTTTTATTTATTTATTTTTAATTTTTAACCCATTAAGATCATATTCTGTAACCTCAATCCCAAATATCACTTGTTTACATCTACCTACTAGGTATCACACAAGTAGTTCAACTGAACATACTAAATTCTGAACAAAGGTTTGTGAAAAAACTGCCTAAATCTGACCTTTCTTTTGTTTTCCCTACCCATCCATCCAGTTGCCTAAGGCAGAAAGAATCCCTTTACTTCTCACTTTTTTTTTTTACCACTAACATCCAAAACACATGTTAATTTCTTTTGATTGTACCTCTGACTTGGCTTTCTTAGTCATACTAACTGCAGTTGTATAGAAGCATCTACTACTGTTTTTCACCTTAACTGCACTGTTACTTTGACAGATGCTTGTTACTTCTAATACCTGACTCTTTATGGGATTCTGTTGCTGAAGTTAGTCTGTCTGAGAATTTCTCTCAACTTCCACCTTAATGTTTAGGTTTTTCTAATCTGTTTAGTTAATTTCCCCTTGTGTAGCTGTGTAATTGTTCAGCATTTTTTTGACTGTGTTCATCCATCACATTGATTTACTCTAAACTTCATCTTAGTAATGCTATATATGTATATACATATATATCTTTATAGTCATGGTATCCATTCTTAAATTATGTGGTAATGCATATAATGTTTATGGGAACATCCCCTCAGTTCTATAACTGAATCAGTTCTCCTGCTACCTGATATCTTATCAGGCTGTGTCAGTTACCTTGTTATCTCTTTTTTGTCCCCAGTTGACTTCAAGCCCATGAAGTATAGAAACAGTGTCTTTCTTCCCATTGTATCCTCAGGTCCTGACACAGCATCTAGCATAATATGGACACACAATAATTATTTGCTAATTATCAAATGGTTATATTATGATGCAAACACTGACCCCCAACAATGTTAATCATTGTGCCCTTTGGTTAATTCATTAAAACCAGGCAGATCTCATCTTAAACAACTTGAATTGCAATTAAGCCATTTATTCTTTCATGTTGTTCCTTAATACATTGTCACCATTTCCTATTCAAATGTCAACAAATGCAGTTTAGTCACGGCTTGTACAGTGACTATCTAGCTGAGCTAACTTCAGAAGGATTTGCCCTCTCAGAGTTAAATTTTAGTAAAGGAAATTGGGCAAGTATATAAAAATGACAATACCATTTATTCATGTTTCCAGTTTTTCATTCATGAAGCAGATAAATATTCAACACAAGCCCTGTGTCCAGCATTGTTCTAAGTGCTGGTAAACAAAACATACAAAATGCCTATCTTCCTATGATTTATCTTGTAATGGAGAAAAACAGAAAATAAACTCACAATGATTCAAATGGTGATAAGTGCCATGGAGAAATATATAACAAATAAAGTGATGAAACATGAAGGGAAAGCTTCCTACATTCTGTGGGCTGGTCTGGGAAGGTCTCCCTAACAGGGACATTGAGCAGGAGCCAAAGAAGGAAATGAGAAGAAAGGAGCTGCATGGACTTGGGAGGGAACACCATCCTAGGTATGAAGAAGAGTGTGCAAAGATGAGCCAGGCTTGTTTTCAGAACAGCAAGAAAACCTCTGGGATGAAAACACTGATGGTTGGGTTACTGAAAGCTGGGCTCAGAAGCATAATTACACCTGACTACACAGGTTCTCACAGATAATTCAAAACTTCAACCTCCCCACTGACCTAAATAAGAAGACTGGATGATTTTGAGTAGAGTCAAGACCAGACCTGGCTTATCCTTTGAAAGGATAACTATTTCCTCCATGGCACCATCTTGGAAAAATTGACTGGCACAGCTGAACAAGAGACACACAGCCCCGCTCAATCCAAAGGGAGAGAGTCTCTAACCACTCATGGAAAACACCCAGGACACAGAGAAAGTTAGTCTTAAAGTACAGATCAAATAAGTTAATGCACACTCACCCTCTTGAAAATCCTAGGATTATGTCTCCATGGCACTCATTGTGGACAATTCCTAGCTTCCTTGATTCCAAGGTCTCATTCTCATGGAAAAGGTGAAACAAGTTTGCTGATTCACAAGATAGAGGAAACTTTGAAACTTTAAAAATGTCTGCACAGTATCTATTATTAGATTGTCTACCTAGCACACATGACAGGTGTTTCCAAATTAAAAAAATATATATATATAATTACCAAAAACAGTAGTCTAACATCTTAAAACAGGTGTACAACATTAGGTACAGAAAAGATGCATAGAAAATAATAGTTTACATGATTGAAATATATTAATAAATCATTTTTTATATCCTGGCTAAGATGTCAAAATTATTTTTACTTATCTTCCTGTATATCCTTATTCAGACTTTGAAACTTTTTACTTTTTTTTTTTTCAGTACTTTAACTCCTGGTATCAATAGGCTGTAGAGTTCAGAATTTACTTGTAGAAATGTTTTATTATCATTTACAAATGTGTGAGAATGATTCACTCAGTATAGTATTAAGTTCTGGGACTTTAAATACTTGAAAAAGAACTACTATATATATATGTATGTGTGACACTTTATATTAACTAACTTTTAGCTTGTTGTATTTTATATGCACTTTTTTTTTCTTCCATTTTTACAGTGTCTCTGGAGCAAGCAAACAATATTGTTCTGGTTCATGTGATATTTTGGAGAGAATAAGTATTCTTCTAAACCTTTGTTTTCTTATATCCCTCAGGCCACCTATTGTTACAAATAGGCACATACAAAATGAGTGGTTAATTCTTGTTCACTTAATATGCATAATTTGTGTAATTAATTGTGACTTAAAACACATAGTAACCATCTCATTTTCTTTGTGCTATTGTCTCTGTGTGCACCCACTGATTTTAACAAGCCACCAGAACCACAACCCTGTGCCCTCAGCACAGATCTACATCATTCTTCTGATTATAGGCCCATTATCTTTGCAAAGTAAATAAACCTGTTTCCACACAGAAAAGGCCTCCCTAGAATATTAATAATTCCACATAGAAACACCTGATGTAGGACAGTGACATAAAGCTACATTCATGGTTTACTTTGAGTTCTATAATATATTAAACTGCAGTTTCTAAATGAATTCCCCTATTTTATGACCTAATTATTTAAGCCAACTCTGTATCCAGGCCAGTTTGCTCATCATCCGGTTTGAGCCTGGTTCAAATAAAATAAATGTATGTTTGATTTCCATATGGGCTACTTAGCTATTCCCAGAGTAAGCCTACAGCACCCATTTGCTGTAACATAACAGCAGCCAAGCATCTTATAGATAAATGCATGTGGTCACAAGGAGATGAGATTAAATACGAGAATTACAGCTCTAACTTGTTACATTATTTCCATGTGCCAAGTTCTGCTCTGACTTATGGAAAACAAACAGACAAAAACCACTCTTGAATTCCTTAGAGCAGCCAGCCACTGGAAGAAGATAATATCATACATCAGAAATAGAGAAACAGAGAAGTTACATGAACTGTCTCAGTCCATAAGGCAGTAAATTTCACAGTTGAGATTTTAACCCAGGTAGTTTGGCTACAATTGTACAATATATGTGTTTAGCAAAACCCCTTATAATGATGTACATGAACCTTCTATATGAAAATCAGGATATAACTGGCTTTGAAGAATTCAGTTTCACTCTACTCCCATTTGATATTTTAAGTGTTCCTTAATATCATAACTAAGGTCTCTTAACAATTAAAAGAAAATATTTTGGATTGTTCCCATTTAGACAATATAAGAAAGATAATATTTATTAAATTAATATATCTAAAGATAGTTGATTATAATGTGAAGTTGCTTTTTCTATAGAATTTTGGATCACTTAAATTGTGATGAAAGTAGTAAGACTTACAATGAATAGTTATATACTTAATTATATAATTAAATTATTTTAAAATATAGGTTATTTCAATTTAAGCATAATTAATAATTATATGTAGAAATACTTATTTTAATTTTTATCTGCATTTTCATGCACAAAAATAATGAGCTCTGTGAGAATGGGGTTTTGTTTTTTAATATCTTTAGTCACTGCTGTGTTCTTAGCATAGGCCAAATGCTATCATAAAGTCAGTAACCCAAGATATTCATTGAATAGATGAGTGAATTCTTTATATAAAATCCAAGAGAATAATTAGAAACATGCTATTATTAACCTAATCATTGTCCTTAGAGAATTAGAAAATGCAGAAAAATATATTTGTCTTGTGATCAGGAAGAAGCAGGTGCCATTACTGAAAGAAAAGGTGGGACTGAGGCTAGAGATAAAACCCACAGAAACAAGCAAGCAAGTAAGAAACAAACGAAAATCAGTAGCTCTCTAACTCTCTTTGAAAATGAATGTCCAGAGAGCCCTCTAGACTCTTCTATACATGGGGATTCTCCAGGCAAGAATACTGGAGTGGGTTGTCATGCCCTCCTCTAGGGGATCTTCCTAACCCAGGGATCAAACCCAGGTCTCCCACATTGCAGGCAGATTCTTTACAGTCTGAACCACCAGGCAGGAAATGAACACCAGAGTGACAGGGATAGGAGTACCCTATCTCTTCTCCAGGAGACCTTCCCGACCCAGGAATCAAACCAGGTCTCCTTGCATTGCAGGCAGATTCTTTACCAGCTGAGATATCAGGGAAGCCCCTCTAATTAATGAATGTCATAAATAGAATTTTTATATATTTCAAAAACATACATCAATATCTCATGTAAAATAATAGCTCCATATAAAACTGCAAATATTTCCCTACTCTCCCCAAAGGATATGCTCATGCCTAGATAAGATGTGTTGGGGTCTTCCTAGGTGGCACTTTTGGTAAAGAATCCACCTGCCAATGCAGGTAACACAAGAGAAGCAGATCCATTCCCTGGGTCTGAAAGATCCCCTGAAGCAGGGAATGGCAACCCGCTCCAGTGTTCTTCCCTGAAAGTCCCATAGACAGAGGAGCTTAGTGGGCTCCAGATCTTGGGGTCTCAAAGATTGAACATGACTGATGGAGTAAGTGTGTGCACGCATGCACACACACACACAAACACACATGCACACGCACATAGTAACTGTGTAACTCTGAAGAGAAACCCTCTGGATGAAGAACCTAGCATGGAGTGAGATTTAGATGTGTCACCTTGTCATATAGTCAGTGAATCGTGACCTGGCTGTCTAATCTGCTGATAATTGTACAACCCTGACTTCTGCTAAAATGGCAACTGTATGGATGCTAAGTCGCTTCAGTCATGTCTGACTCTGTAATCCTATGGACTGTAGCCTGCCAGGCTCCTCAGTCCATGGGATTCTCTAGGCAAGAAAACTGACGTGGGTTGCCATGCCCTCCTCCAGGGGATCCTCCCAACCCAGGGATTGAACTCACATTTGTTACTGTCTCCTGCATAAGCAGGCAGGTTCTTTACCACTGATGCCACCTGGGAAGCTCATAAGCCTGGATTATTTGCTTCCTATAAGCAGTAAAGCCCACTTTCTGGAACTTTCACAATCAAGTAAGAAATTATCCAATGCTTAGAATTTGATCCAGATATCGCCAACCAGTCAACATCACTTAGAGACTTTGCTTTCTAAACATGGGACTGAAATTGCCCTTTTCTGCTTAAAAACAAACAAACAAAAATATACCTGCCTTTTCCAGGCCTCTCCCTTAGTTTACATAGCATAACCTGTATTTTCTGCCTGGCAGTGAAACTTTTTCTCAGCATTCTATCATTATCCCTCAGTCTTCATTTTCTTTTGACATAGCTGACTATTTAGTAAATTGCAAAATTGTCTACATCACCACCAAATGCAATCACAATAAATTTTCTCTATATATAAACTATAGAAATAGAAAGCAATAACAATGGTCACTAGCAAGAAACATATTCTTGGCAACAGGAGTACATTTTGTTGTTTTCGTGGAGGTGGAGAGAACCCATATGCTGATTTACCTTGCCTTTTCTATCTAGAGTGCTTTTTTATGCAATGACCGAAGAACATTAAATAGAGCAGCAGATTCTTATTTTGAAAGTGATACTATTTGGAAACCTATTTTCTGTTGGACTGGTTATAGGCATTTAGGAGGTACTTTAAATATTAAGAAATATTGTGCTCCTTTCTTTCCAGAATTGAAAATTTCACAGTAACAGACTCTTAATGTCTTATGTGGCCATTTGTCATTTCAGTCCGAAGGACTCCATTGCCTCACAGTTAGTGTTAGATTTCTTGTTAAGAAAGTGATAGTTGAATCTGCATATCAGATTTGTGGTTTCCTATTTCCAACCAATCATCAGACCTCCAATCTGTGGCTTCCACCTTAGTTAGTCCCTTCCCTAGATCAACATGAAATAACACACTCTCTTAAGAAGCAGTGCTACTTCGCTTTCTGACACCCAGGACACTTGTACATGGATTTTCCTTATTGGGAGAGAAATTTACAAGAAGTTTTAAAAATAACCTGGAAGGCCCTCCATCCCTGCAGCTTTCTCAAATATCACTGTTTCTCATCTACTTGTCAGCTGTCTGGAAGCATTGACCAGAGGTATAAAGAATCTTTATTGGAAAACTACATAACTCTCTTATTTTTGCTTTCAGATGACCTCCTCTTGTTGTAGTCTGTTGTATTCCTGTAGTACTGCAACTCACAAAAAGTAGCAAACAAAATTCAATAACCAGATATTTTCCTACTATGTCTTTTAGGCATATATCCTTTAAAAACTGCATGATGATGATGCAAATCAATCTATAAAATTCTACCAAAGGAAATAAAAGATGAACTAAAGAAACAGAAAGAAAAGCTATATTCCTGTATGAGAAGATTTAATGTTACCTATTTTTCCCAAAGTAATTTATAAATTTAACACAGAACAAATTTTAAGGAAATTGTCAAACTAACTCCAAAATTCAACTGAAAGATACAACACTAAAAGTATCCAAAAAGTCATGAAAAAGAATGGTGAGAAAGAATTATATCAGATAAGAATATGTAAGTTCCCTGGTAGTCTAGTGATTAGGATTCAGCATTCTCACTGCCATGACCTGGGCTCGACTCCCAGTCAGGGAAATACCTATTTAGTCTTTCCTCATGGCTCAGGTGGTAAAGAGGCTGCCTGCAATGCAGGAGACCCAGGTTCAATCCTGGTGGGCTACAGTCCATGGAGTCACATAGAGTCCAACATGACTGAATGATTAAGACATACACATGAATACTTATGTAACGTGTATAAAGAAAGAAAGAAAGAAAGAAAGTGAAGTCGCTCAGTCATGTCTGATTCTTTGTGACCCCATGGACTGTAGCCTACCANCAGTCCATGGAGTCACATAGAGTCCAACATGACTGAATGATTAAGACATACACATGAATACTTATGTAACGTGTATAAAGAAAGAAAGAAAGAAAGAAAGTGAAGTCGCTCAGTCATGTCTGATTCTTTGTGACCCCATGGACTGTAGCCTACCAGGCTCCTCTGTCCATGGGACTTTCCAGGCAAGAATACCGGAGTGGGTTGCCATTTCCTTCTCCAGTAGATCTTCCCAACTCAAGATTTGAATCCAGGTCTCGAGCATTGTAGGCAGACATTTTACTGTCTGAGCCACCAGGGAACATGTATAAACATATATATCAAATTAAAATACACAATAATTAAAACAGTTGTTATTATTTGAAGGCAAGGCAAAGAGATCAATATAAATAAGCTTAAAAAAGCAGACATAAATATGTTTAGTGTATAACAAAGTTGACTTTCAAAGACATAGGACAGGCTATTTAACAGATATAGGTTAGGACAATGATCTACCTACTTGGAAAAAATCAAATTTGAATTTCCTTTTATACACAAATAAATGTAATTATAGTTTCCCTAAAAAGCTAGAAATGAAATGTCACATTTGTTGCTGATGGTGCTTAGTTGCTTCAGTCAAGTCCAATGACTTGTGTGAGACCCTCTGGACTGCAGCCCACCAGGCTTCTCTGTCCATGGGATTTTCTAGGGAAGCCTACTGGAATGGGTTGCCATACAGTCCTCCAGGGGATCTTCCTGACTCAGAGATCAAACCCAGATCTGCATTTCGGGCAGATTCTTTACCACTGAGCCACTAAGAAAGCCTTTATTTAAAATCATATAATGAGGACCCTGTATGCAAGACAGCAAAAGAGATACAGATGTGTAGAGCGGACTTGTGGACTCTGAGGGAGAAGGAGAGGGAGAGGGAGAGGGAGGGATGATTTGGGAGAACAGCATTGAAATATGTATACTATCATGTAAGAAATGAATTGCCAGTCTATGTTCAATGCAGGATGCAGGATGCTTGGGGCTAGTGTATGGGGATGATCTGGAGGGAAGATGTGGGGTGGGAGGTGGGAGGGGGGTTCATGTTTGGGAGTTCGTGTAAAAAAATAAATAAATACAAAAAAATAAAAAAAAATAAATAAATAAAATAAAATCATATAAAATAATGGGACAGATGTTAAGCCTGTGTACTCATTAGTTCAAGCCCCTTAGAAAAAAACAGAACACTTGCTAGTGCATAGCAAGGAATCTCTTTTTAACTCAGGATCTTGCCCCTCTTAGTGCCTCAAGTCAACCAGTTTCACATTTCAGTGTCTGTCTCTTAGAATACTGCACAGGCTTTTGCACCATTTTAAGAAAGGGTGGAGATGATATTAAGAATAAAAAACTCCTGTTAATGAAGCAGTGTTGTGCTATGCTGTGCTGTGCTTAGTAACTCAGTGGTGTCTGACTTTGCAACTGCATGGACTGTAGCCTGCTAGGCTAGTCTGTCCATGGGGATTCTCCAGGAAAGAATAATGGAGTGGGTTACATGGCCTCCTCCAAGAGATCTTCCCAACCCAAGGATAGAACCCAGATTTGCTGGATTGTGGGCTGATTCTTTACCATCTGTGCCACCAGGGAAGCCCAAGAATACTGAAGTGTGTAGCCTTTCTCTTCTCCAAGGAAACTTCCTGACTCAAGAATCAAACTGGGGCCTCCTGCATTGCAGGAGCATTCTTGACCAGTTGCACTATCAGGGAAGCCCATTGTTAGCACTCTGTTTTTCTCTTCCTTTGATGCTGCTTAACCATTTGTGTCAGCATCATTTTCTTCTACTGTGAATACCCTTCTTTTCACCCCAGCAAACAAGCAGTTCTGAATTTTATTAATATATTGTAGTGAGCTTAGATGATGAGAGAATATTTTCCCATGCCTTACATATATAAATTGCCTGGAAAGAACTCACGTCCTTTGTGCATACCTTAATTTATCATTGAGATCTGGTACATGAAAGCTAGATCTATAGCTATACCTATTAATACATCTATATCTATATTTGTATCTCCACCTATATCTAAATTAACTGTAACCCAAATAGTCCTGCATAAATAAAACCACAAAGTCTTAGTAAACCATAACCTTGTATTTAGCCTACAAGTCTGAAAGCCCACCCACTTTGTTGGTCAGGTTAACCCTGCTTCATGAACCTCTTGCTTTCCTTTCAGTCCTGCATAAATAAAACCACAAAGTTTTAGTAAACCATAACCTTGTATTTAGCCTGCAAGTCTGAAAGCCCACCCACCTTGTTGGTCAGGTTAACCGTGCTTCATGAATCTCTTGCTTTCCTTTCAGTCTGGGCAGTCTCTTTTCATGATCCTGGCAGAAGCACAGGATGACAGGAAGAAATATGCAGGGTTTTCTTGAGTCTGGGCTTAGATCTAGTACATGTTCCCTTCTGTCCTATTTTATTGCTTACAGCAATTCATATGGCCAAGCCCAGTGTCAAGAGATTCTTCAATATTTCTCTTGCAGAGTGACCATAGATCACAAAGCAAACAGTACAGATCAGGGAGGAGTGGAAAGCTGGAGCTAGAAATGTCATCAACCATGGGATAAAATAACTTTCTCCACTGAGATCTTTGCTCAACCCTGTGGTCTTGGGAATAAAGTCAGTTATAAGAAGTTAGAAAGAAGGAGAACTTGGAGAGATGATATTAATTGGTGTTAGTATTATACCAGATCATGTGCTTAAACATAAAGGAAAGACTGTTATTTTTGTAGACAGCTTTAAGAAGAGGCATATGAACTATTTAAAGAGAAATACTTTCACTGATCATGTGTGCAGAGGTCCACAAATGCCAGCTCTCAAGTTCCCCGCTTTCTCCTGGAGCTTAGAGTGTACTCTGTGGTATTAGAAATGAGTAAACAGCAGGCACACAGTCTGCTGCAGGCAGAGAGAATATTAAATACATTACCCAGAAAGTGCCCAAGGGTTCATAGATCTATCCAGCTAATTCAAACTGGAAGCGACTTTTCTCATTGAAAAGAGAGTAGTATAAACTGTTATTTTGCTGCAGGGCTTGCAGAGAATACAGATGAACAAGAAAATAGTTGGAAGCTGTTCAATTTCCCCAAATAGAGAAAAGTGTTATTCCTTAGTCATTAATTGTACTTTTACCTTCCTTTAATATGTAGAAATGCTCCATGTAACAATTCAATAGAATTAATTTTGATCAACAGTGACCTCATTATTTCTATAGGTGAAAAAAATGACTCAATAAATATTTATTCAAAAAATGAAGGGAACAAAGTAGAGAGAATATTCTTGACATAGAAATAGTAAAGACGTGACACAGGGAAATGAACCTAAAGCAGAAATGTAAGAGGACAGAACAGTGGGATGAACATACAGGTATCAATAAACCATTAGGGGAATACAGAGAAATATGTCCTAGAGTTTTTCAACTTACAGGAGTCAGCCTTAATCCCAGCTCCTATTGTATAATCCTGCCTTTCAAATATACATACATCTATATATACTCCTAAGGAACACTATCATAAAATGTTTATAGTTCTCATTAGTTTTCAATACACAATTAGTTTGCCATATTTTGTGATACCAAAAGCAAAGGAACCCCTCCAATTATTGTTGCTAAATTATAATAGACTATTAATAAATGTATTGTTATTAATAGTACAGTTAGAAACAAAATGCTAATTAACAGTAGGAACTCTAGAGCTGGGCAGCATGGTTCATTTCACTCTTGTACCACTTACTAACTTTGTAGAAGCACATAAGCTATGTAACTTTATGATTTAGTTTCTCATTTGTCATATGTATAAATAATGAGGCTATCTGTCCATAGGATTTTGTTGAGGGCAAAACATTTAAGATGGAGCTTGGAAAGTATCTGATAAATTAACATGATTAAATAAATGATAGAAAAATTAATGCATTGGTATTATTAATATGAATTTTTATATTGAGAGTGAAACAATGAAAGGGGAAAAGAAAGTTAACATCTGTCTTGCAGGAAAAAAAAAAGTTGTACATAGTTTATTCTCAGAGATATATGTAATCAATTGTGAAAGGCTCTTAGTGATAATTTCCTACTATGCATTTATGAATTTATAAATGAAACATATAGTAAAGCTGACATAATAAAGATTTTTCCTCTCTTTGTAGGATTGCAAACAATTTTTCCTATGCAAATAACTCAGTGGTTTTTAATAATTCAAATTTTAAAATGGCAAAATGGTCTTATTTATTAAATTTAAAAACTACTTACTTTTTTAATCTTACAACTTGGGCTTACCCAGTGGCACTAGTAGCAAAGTTTATGGCTCCTCTGGCATACAGGAGACATACAAAGATGGATTGATCCCGGGTCAGAAAGATCCTCTGGAGGAGGGCATGGCAACCCACGCCAGTATTCTTGTCTGGAGAACCCCATGTATAAGAGAGCTTGGCAGTCTATAGTCCACAGGGTTGCAAGGAGCCAGACAGGATTTATGTGACTTAGCACAGCACAAATCAAATAACATGCATTTGGAAATTGAATGTCCAATTTTAAATGATGGGTGTATCTAAGAAACCATAACAAGGAAAATTAGAGAATATTTGTAATAGGATAACAATGAATAAAGAATTTGCCCGAATTTATTACATGCAGCTGAAGCTGCTTAATGCAACTAAATACAATGTGAATGATGAATGAAAACAAATACTGGACACTAGCATAAAATTTTGTGAAATTTGAACACACTCTTTAGTTTATAGTACTGTATCACTTGTTAAATTCTAGTGTTTTTTTTTTTTTTGTCTTTTTGCAATATAGTATTTCTTCATATTCTCAGAATTGAATTAGAAATTTTAAGCCTTATTTAAATTTTTTTAATCACTAAGATGATAAATTTTTTAGACTTTCAATAGTAAAATTTGATGTCAAAATACAAAGAATTATATCAAAGTTTCGAGTGAATATAAATTAGACATTCAATATTCTATTCATACTAAGTCAAACAAGTGGAATCAAAATGTCATAATTTTTTTAGCTAGGCAGAAATTCATACATTTTCTAAATATATATATTATATTATAGGCATAATATAGATGTATGTGTATATAAAAGCTTTTCTATGATGCTTGAAAAATGCTTAATGAAGAACAACAGCAACAGCACAACAAAAAAGAGATGGAGAAACTGGAAAACATAAATTAAATTAAATGGGAGCACTGAATATTACATAGAAAAAGTGAAGCAACCTATATAAAAGTTCACCATACAGTTCAGTTTTTTTTTTTTACATAGCATTTGTATTTTTCAAAGAATTCCAAGATAATTCTGTAATGCATCTGGAATTTTAAAAGTGATTACAACCTTTTCTATTAAATGATAGTTTTAGTGATATAGAATTCTATTGTTTTCTTTTGATTAATCATGATACAGTGGCATTAAACAAGTAATAGTTACATAATTACAATAGTAAACAATGTTTATCAGTTTTCACAATCAATAGCTAGATTAATAAAAAAAGATATTATAATTTCCAGTCATAATGGAAACATGAGTAACTTAACGATATAAAATAACTACATACAATTTGGGAGTTAAGTAGAGTGATGTGGTAAGTGGAAGTACATACAACAACAACAACAGCCTTATAGAAGTTCCTTTGTATGTTATTTTCCATTGTTGCTTTTAACATTTTATTTTTGTATTTTGTCATTTTGATTACTGTGTCTTGGTGCATTTCTCCTTGAGTTTGTTCTGTTTGGGACTCTCCACACTTCCTGAATTTTGTCAACTACTTACTTCAGATGTTAGGGAAGTTTTCAGCTAATATTTCTTCAAATATTTTCTTAGGTACCTTTTCTCTCTCTTTCTAGGACCCTTATAACGTGAATGTTGGTGCATTTAATGTTGTCCCAGAGGACTTTTAAGCTGTCTTCATTTTTTTTTTTTTTTAATTTTCCATTCTTATTTTTCCAAATTCTGTTCTGTGGTAGTAATTTTCACCATTCTGTCCTGCAGGTCATTTATGTATTATTCTGCATCAGTTATCTTGCTAATGATTCTTTCTGGTGTATTTTTCATCACTATTCTTTAGTTCTTCTAAGTCTTTGATAAATATTTCTTTTATCATCACAATATTTGCCTCCATTATTTTTCCAAGATCCTAAATAATCTTCACTATCATTATTTTGAATTATTTTTCTGGAAGTTTGCCTCTCTCCATTTCATTTGGTTGTTTTTCTGGGGTTTTACCTTTTCCCTTCATTTGAGACAAAACCCTCTGCTTTTTAATTCTGTTTAGTTTTCTGTGGTGGCTCAGATGGTAAAGCATCTGCCTGCAATACGGGAGACCAAAGTTTGATCCCTGAGTTGGGAAGATCTCCTGGAGAAGGAAGTGGCAACCCACTCTAGTATTCCTGCCTGGGGAATCCCAGGGATGGAGGAGCCTGGTAGGCTACAGTCCATGGGGTCGCAAAGAGTCAGACACGACTGAGCGACTTGACTTCACTTCACAATTTTCTGTGGTGTGGTTTTCCTTCCAGGTACTGGAGGATTGTGGCTCTCCTTCTGTCTGCTCTCTGGTGGATGATGCTAAGAGGGTTGTTTAAGTTTCCTGATACAGGAGAGTCCGATGGCAAAAAAAAAAAAAAAAAAGTCTTGCTCTAGTGGGCAGGGCAATGCTCAGTGAAACTTTAAGCCAATTATCCACTGATAGGTGGGGTTGCTCTCCCTTCCCGTTAGTTGAGTGAGGCGACCCAGCCCTCGGTCTATGGGCTGTTTGGAAGGGTTAATGGCGCCCTTCAAGGAACTTCAAGAGGACTTATGCCAAGGAGCCCCTTCCAGGACTGCTGCTGCCAGTGTCCCTGTTCCACACACCTTCACAGAAGACTCTCCAATGCTAGTAAGTAGGTCTGATTCAGTCTCCTGTGGGGTCACTGCTCCTTTCCCCTGGGTCTTGGCATGCACAAGATTCCATTCCAAGAGTGTAGTCTCTGTTTCTTCTAGTCCTGTGGAAGTCCTGTAATCAAATACTACTGGACTTAAAAGCCAAATTCCCTGGGGATTCCCTGTCCCTTTGCTGATCCCCAAACTGGAAAGTCTGAAATGAAGATCAGAACCTTCACAACAGTGGGAGGACTTTTTTGTTACTGTTGTTCTCCAGATTGGGGTCGCCCACCCAGAGAGTATAGCATTTGATTTTACTGTGTTTTTTTGTCCATCTTACCACCTTGTTGTGTCTTCTTCTTTGTTTTTGGATGTAGGGTCTCTTTTTTGTGGGTTACAGTATACTCCTGTTAATGGTTGTTCAATGGTTATTTGATTTTTGTGCTCTCATGGGAGGAGGTGAGTGCATGTCCTTCTACTCCACCATCTTGAACTGGAAGCCAGGGTTTTCCTTTTTTATATATTGCTTTTTAATTAAAAGGAAAATAAAGCAAACTCTTACAGGATGCTTGAGGCTTTGTTCCTCTTGCCTGAGTTTTATATAAAATGTATACTATTCAATACTCTAGGTAGTGGTGGTGGTGGTGGTGATGGTGTAGTTGCTAAGTCATGTCCAACTCTTGTGACCCTGTGGACCCCTGCCAGGCTCCTCTGCCCATGGGATTCTCCAGGCAAGAATACTGGAGAAGGTTGCCGGTATGCATATCCACAATTTCCATATAAGATTCTACTTATCTGGCCCTATTTACTTTCACAACATCTTTGAAGTTCTGTTACCCAAATTAGGTTAATTGCACCCATCTTTCTGTTGCACTCCAACATTTTGCATTCATTTTTTGAAAAGATTTTGCACTGCTATCACCACCTGGAATATTCTTTCAGTTGATACTTGCATAACTGTCTCCCTGTTGAGCTTAGTGTTCAAATTAAATGTATCTTTCTCAGAAGGGATATGTATCATAATATTGGTGGTTAGTATGTTAACATGTATTAGTTGGTGTTAGTATGTTTGGGATCAAGTAACAGTCACTTCACACCAGATTGTTTTAAATAATTTAAATTTTATTTTATATAAAAGGAAATCTGCAGGTACCAATAGATTTCAGAATTGATTGATGGAATGGCTTAATGGTATAGGAGAAACCTACATTTAATCTTCCTCTGCACTACAACATCAATAGATTAGCTTCTTCCTGACTTCTTTAATTTGTTGTTTTAGAATAGCTCCAAGTGATATGTCTTTCTGTTCACATCAGTATGTTTGAGACAAAGAACCTATTAATCTTTCACTCGTCCATGAAAAAAGAATCCTTTCTTTCTTTCTAATCGGACAAACATAAGTCATGTAACCACTATGGGACCTGCAAAGTCACCAGAGGAATATTTGCTAATTGACTATGGTTAAATAAGACTCATGCTGGAGCTCTGAATGGAACCATCTTCCCTGTGATCACGTTTTGCTTCATGGTTGGTTACATAATGATTGTAGTATGTTGAGATGAAATAGTATCTTATGATACCCATTGGTATCTTAGATGGCAATGCAGAGCCTCATTAAGCACTTATGCTAACTACACACTCCATGTGTCTCGTGCCCCTGTGTCCTTTTCAGTTACAAGGGACAGGTGAAAGCTAATCACTTGCCTGAGATTGTGAGAGCCAACAGTCAGATTACAAAGTGTTAAAGTTCCTAGTTATAGGTCCTGAGCTTACCAGGAGCTACTATTCCTTCCCAAGTACAAGTATTCTTGCTTGAGCAGCTCCCAGGACCTCAGCAGCTTGGAAGTCCTTCACTTAAATAGCACCTGAAGTTACATTGAATTAATTGCACCTGAAGTTACAATTGAATTAATTGTAATTAATTCAATTACATTGAATTAATTAATTGAATTATTGCATTGAATTAATTGTGTATGGGCACAACCCTCAAGTATGTGAGCATGAACTTGCCTTACTCAGAGACTGGAGAGATTGTTCCTTCAGATTGGACCAAGTTATAACCATCTTCCCAGATATCAGGGGTACATCACCTTAGCCATTCCTACTAAGACACTAGAGTCGTGTCGGACTCTTTGTGATCATATGGACTGTAACCTGCCAGGTTACTTTATCCATGGATTACTAGAATGGGTTTCCATGCCTTCCTACAGGGGATCTTCTCGACCCAGGGATCAAAACCCCACATCTCTTACATATCCTGCATTGGCAGGCTGGTTCTTTACCACTAGCACCATCTGGAAAGTCACCCTAACCATAGTTACTCTTATAACCACAAGAAATCAGCAGAGAACACAGAACACCAAGGACACTGTGCCAAATAAATTCCTAATGAATGTTAAGAAAGATACCACTTAGTATAAAATAGAGCTTTCACCGATGCAATGCCCATGAATTTGGGCAAACTTAAGGAGATAGTGAGGGACAGAGAAGCCTGATGTGCTGTCCATGGGGTTGCAAGGAGTCAGACACAACTGGATGACTGAACAACAATGAGATGAAATGAGAGAAGAATGAATGTTGGATAGGCAACCAAAAACTATCACCTGATTTACATTAGACACCTCTAACTTGTCAATTTCTATCAAATTCCTTTATTTTAGATTCTTCATAACACTGAATAGTATCTTTATGACTTATTTTATTTATCTTTTGCACCACTATTAATTTTAAGGCTCATGACAAAAAGAAATATATATATGCTATGTTTCTTACTATATCTCTAGATATCCCTAGAATAATTTTGGCTCAAATTACACAATTAATATTCATAAAATTAATTTATCTAATACTCAATCAGCTAATGAGCAAATGTACTTCTTGAGAAAAAAAAGAATGTACAAATTAGAAAGTTGTTATCTTATATTCTGACTCCATCTATGTGAATGTGGATTTATATATGTTTATGTGTCTGCATAAGTAAATAAATAAAGATCCAGAAATCTTTCCTTTTCAAAATTCTTTTTTGTGGCTGTTATGTAAACGTGGCCTATGTCAGTATCAAATCATGACTTGCAAACATTAGTGTTGACTCAAAAATTACTCAGTTATCACAGGAATTAATTTATGCTTCAGAGAACTGACTACACTATGAGATAGTTTCCAGAATAAATATGAAACTTTCCCTCATCATAGAGATGAATGAAGCCAATTTGCCTACACGGCATGGGAATACCCAGTACATTCTTGTGTTCAATGCATTGAATGAAGAGGAAAGAGTTACTGTAGCTCCAAAAATGTACTATATATTCTGACTGAAGTTATTAAGAATATGTTAGATTCCATCAGGGAAAATAATAAGTCACAAGTAGAAATAAATTATGGCATCATTTAATAAATGGGGAAATTCAATGTGCTCTAGAGACAATTTATTGCAATAAATAGAGCATCTTTTTCTTGCAGTGCATCATAGTGAATATAAATCAAGGATTTTTTTTTTCTCAAAGAAAAACAGTCACTAATTTCTTATAAGTTGTACCTGAGGGCCTAATTAGGCTAACACTTGACTCGAATGTTTCATTATCTTAGCAAGTGTTGTGTTATGGGGCATCTCTGACCCACATTGTTCCTCTTTAAAACCCTCCTCTTTCAGCTTATAGGACATCTTTGCATTGATTCTCCTCACATCATCTGACCTTTGCTCCTCAATCTTCCTCATGACTTATTCTAATCATCTCCTAACTGTTGAGGGTTCCCAGAACTTTATTCTCAATATAATTGAAACATTAAAAAAAATATTTATTTCCCTAAAATTACTAGTCTTTCTGTAGTTTACCTCTCATTTGGTGGCACAGCCTTTCAATCTTCTACTCTATCTGGAATACTTGGGTGAAACCTCAGTCGTTTTTCTCCCTTTATTCTCATACCCATTTAATTAAAACTCTGTCCTTTTTGTCACCAAAATATATTTCAGTTACTTCCTCCTTGTCTATTCCTACCACAGAGCTAATGAACATTGTATTTATCTCTACTTTGAGTTGCTTCCACATTTCTCCAGTCAATGTTACTCTGTTCACCATACAGCTGAGGGACTGAGAATTTCACCACAAATTCATTTTTTGTACTTTCAAAAATTTCTAGAATAAGATGGAGTAAGAACTATACAGTTAACTAATTAATCATGTCATTTTTTGTCAAGTTTAATATTCTTAGGATAGGAAACATACCAGCTTTGGTTTGTACATGATATTCAAAAATAAATATTTAGCCATATCTCTGGAGTGTAATGATAAGTATAGTATAATATAATATGTAGAAAAATAGCATATGATGATTTCAATGCTAAATTGTTCCTATGCAATGGATATTTAGGTAATCCTCCTAAAGCAATATATATATAAATATGTATATATATACATATTTAATCATCCACTCATATATACAAGAAATACTTCAAGTTTCCATGTATATATATGGCTGAGTCCATTTGCTATTCACCTGAAACTATCACAGCATTATTAGTAGGCTATATTCCAATAAAAAAATTAAAAACAAAGCAAAATTTAAGATTCTCCCCCCAACACCTCTGTGTCTAATACCATGTCTAAATGAGTTAATTTTTCAAGGTAATGCAATTTTGTCCCAACTTATCAAAAGAAAAGTATCCTATATGGCTCTCCTATAAAATATCTGATTTAATAAATCTTTTTTTTTTTTTTTTGGAACCCTCAATATATCTTGCACACTTTAACTTTTCCATTCTGCTCTTTGACTCACTTTTGAATATCATGTTGTAAACATTCAGTTTCATCCTTCAAACCCTGTATATCTTTCCAGGCTTAAGTCAATTCTCACCATTTTCTATTAATTCATCCCAGAACTGTTTAGTGCCTAGAGCTATCTATCTACACTGAACGCAGCAAGTTATCATCATTAGATGAGTTTCACTTGTTAACTAATTGCACACTGGCTGATGCAATGTTTCAAATTTTTGCTTTACCATAATCTTAATTTAAATATAGTTTTTTTTTTACTATATCACCATATTTTGTTCCCCAGGGCAGACTGTATTTCTTAATTTGTGCTTAGTCACCCTGTCATGTCCAACTCTTTGCAACCCATGAACTGTAGCCCAACAAGCTCCTTTGTCCTTGAGGATTCTCTAGGCAAGAATACTAGAGTGGGTTGCCATACCCTCCTCTAGGAGATCTTCCCGACCCAGGGATTGAACCCAGGTCTCCTGCATTGAAGGAAGATTATTTACCAACAGAGCCAACAAGGAAGCCCATTTCTTAATTACTTATTCGATGCCTTCCGTGCTTTATTTTGAAGATAAAGATTTAACTATGATCACATTACCAAAGCCTTCATTTTCCCATGTCTTTCTTATACTCTAGTAATGAAAAAGTCCAGCTTTGAAATAGTTCAGGTTGTTTTCAAAAAGACACATTTAAATAGAGCTTATGGGGAAGAAGTTGTACAGCATTACTACTACTTCCACTTTTCCATGTAGATCTCTCAGCTTGAAATTACTAAAGGTGGAAATATCTTTTCATTCCAATTTTACATAGGTATAATTAAGAATTATTTATTATTTATGTTTTATCTGAAAGTTAAATATAACCAGATGCTTTGTACTTTAATCTGCTAAATCTAGCAACCCTAACGCCTATAACCCAAACTCAGTTCACACTTTTATGAACACATAATCTTGTATAAATATATATCTTTCCCATATATGTTCATATACATATAATACATATACTATATAGCTATATCTGTTAGGTAGAGTTAGAATAGGAAAAGTGAAAGTAGCTCAGTAGTGTCTGACTCTTTGTGATCCCATGGACTATACAATCCATGGAGTTCTCCAGGCCAGAATACTGGTGTGGGCAGCCTTTCCCTTCTCCAGCGGATCTTCCCAACCTAGAGACTGAACCTGAATAGGAAAAAGGAGACCTAAATGGTGGTGGCTAAAAGACAAAGAAAGGAAAAAAAAAAAAAAACACGTGAAAATGGAACAAAAGAAAATCCGAGGACTTGAATGAGAACCTCAGGTGAAAAAAGTAGCCCTCCTGGCTAGCCCAATTTACATAGGACAGGCCCAGGGGGAGGAGAAAAAAAAAAAAAAAACATATAAAAAGAGGAGCCAAGATTTAGCCTCCCCTGCCCTCGCATCTCAAAGGTGTACTTTCCTTTGTCTGTCAAATAAAACTTTGAGCTGTAACTGAGTTTTAACACTGGTCCACTGTTTCAAACCTCTGCTTCAGTAAGACAGAAATGAGGAAATTACACACTCCCTTGACATATCTGATGCCATGAGTCAGATTAACCTGGTTGAAACAACTTCAGCTCAGCCCCAGTGAGGTGGAGACCAAGCATAGCAGAAGTCCAACTTGGCAAAAGCTCACATGCTGAAAGCTGAATGAGATGGAAACCAGGCTAGCCAAAACAAACTCAGCAGAAATTTCACACCACTCAGTCTCAGATTCCAGAAGACCTCCAGTTAAGGTAGGAGGTCCTCCCCCTGTGGATGGAAGGACATATGGTTAACAAAATCTTAATCCCTTTACAATCTCTTGTTTACAAGAGTGGCAGTGGATGGAATTGAGGGACTCTGGTAGAGGCTACTCGCCAGTGTATCCCAAAGGCTCCACTATCTTCTCACCTCAGTAACTGTTGCCCAAGTGGGTGAGGTTTCTTTTGTCCTTAACCTCCTTTGTGTTAAGGATCAGGACAATGGAAATTGGGCACAGGTCAGGCATTTAACAGATTTTCTGGCAAGTTGTAAAAGATGTTTCTTTGCAAATTCTTCCCAATGCTTTTTTCCCCCCATTCTTCAGCTCCTGTCTCCATCTATGCCACTGTTTGATTGGGCAGGTCAACATCTTTCCATTTCTAAAAGTTGTATTTGAAACTGTTTACTTAAGATTGTGACTCAAACCCATATGGCAGGGACTGTGCTATGCTTAATCACTCAGTCATGACCGACTGGGACTTGAGCCCAGACAAAACACAAGGTACCTGGTTTCAGGACCTAGTGAAGCTCAGGCTCTTGATATCTCATTGTAAAAAGAATTCAGTGAGAGACACAGCAATAGATAAGAGATATATTTGTTTGGATTCAGAAAGAAGCAAAGTTTACAGAGTGTGTGCCCTCAGTGAACCCACTAGGGCAGGTCAGAGGCACACAGTGCCTTCTAAAAGTCCATCCATTGGTGGCATCCCTTCAAGGGCAACTGGACTTCCAGGGACAATGTTTGCCACTTTGGGAGTTAACCCTGTAGGCCATTTGGGCCCAATCTCTTATTCAGTTCAGTTCGGTTGCTCAGTCATATCCGACTCTTTGCGACCTCATGAATCACAGCACACCAGGCCTCCCTGTCCATCACCAATTCCCGGAGTTCACTCAGACTCGCATCCATTGAGTCAGTAATGCCATCCAGCCATCTCATCCTCTGTCGTCCCCTTCTCCTCCTGCCTCCAATCCCTCCCAGCATCAGAGTCTTTTCCAATGAGTCAACTCTCTTCTCATGAGATGGCCAAAGTACTGGATTTTCAGCTTTAGCATCATTCTTCCAAAGAAATCTCAGGGCTGATCTCCTTAAGAATAGACTGGTTGGATCTCCTTGCATTCCAAGGGACTCTCAAGAGTCTTCTCCAACACCACAGTTCAAAAGCATCAATTCTTCAATGCTCAGCCTTCTTCACAGTCCAACTCTCACATCCATACATGAATCTTCTCCTAAAGTTACAAACATACCCCCAGATCAAATCAAATCTACACTCCACTTTTATGGAACATCTGGTTTGTTGCCTCTTAGCAATTTGTTCATAAGCCATTTACTAACTCCTACAACCATGAATCTGCCCCCATGTAGGCAACATCTCTCCACCCAATTTATTATTAAAATACTCTTAATGCCCCTAACAGGAACAGATAGTCCACTCCTTTGTCATTACCTCTGTTATTACCTAAAATGGGTTTTAGACAATAAAATGTTTACTGTTGGAAACACCCTAACCTGCTCTTATGGAAGACTAGGGGAAGAAATCTGTGACTTACATTCCTTCAGAACAATAAGAGAATAAGGCTTATGGCTATTTCTCCAGGTTCACAGTCTGAGTGCACAGGCTTGGATTGCTTTACATCATGGTATCTATTCCCCTCTGCAGTGAACAAAACAGTAATGATTTAAGATTATAACCCCTTAATCCTACCCAGAACTAGTCATGCTGGAGATCTTGGGGAAATCCAACTCCAGTCTGGACATCCCAGGAGCTCGACCTGCCTCGACCTGCCTAGGGATCTGGTCCCCGAGGGGCTGTCACACCTCAAGCTGCCTGGGGATCTGTACCCTGACTCAGGGATGCCTGGCTGTCATGTTGCAACTGTACTGCATAGGATAATCTTCATAAAACACCTCTAAGGAAGTCCACTCATGGAAATAGAAGGGTGCCTATTAGTTGTGGCACTGTGCCCAGTCTCAGCAACAACTCAGGAGCCCAATGAGAAACCCATTGCTTTTCTGGAAAGTCTAAAAGAGACCCTCCAAATGTTTACCAATCTGGACTTAGACTCTTACAAGTGGTAGGTAATTTTTAAAGGACAAATTCCTGTCCCAATGTGCATCAGATATCAGGATAAAATTATAATAGCCACAGCAACAGGATTTTGTTGTCTCTTCCAGCAGAGAACAGGAGAGGGAGGACAAGGCACAGGAAAGGGAGAAAAGGAAAGAGATAAGGCATGCCCAGATGCTGCTGTCCTCCAGGGAAGCCCTATGGCAAACCCCAAGTCCTTGAAGGGCAAGGCAAAAAGCAATCCTAAACTGTAGACAGGCAGGATATTGGGCCAAAGAATGTCCAGACTGTGGCAGGTCTCCTAACATGGCTTGATATAAATCCCATTAATTTTGACATTGGGCAGAACTCTGCCCTCGGGGCCCACTAGCCTCAAAGTCAAGCACCAAGCCTTCCATCATGATGGTTCCACAGGACTGAAAGGGCCTGCTTCATTCAGCCCATTTGTCACAGATAACCACCATGGGGCAGGAGCCAAGGGTGCACCTGGATGTGGTAGGTAGGTCCAAGAATTTCTTAGTTGACACAGGGGCTACCTCCTCTGTCCTGACCACCTACTCCGGAGGTTTCTCCTCACAAACCTGTATCATTTGGGGTGCTACAGGAAAAACAGTTACAAAAAGATTCACCTGAGCATTTTGTTCCTGGGATGTCAAATATTTTCCCACCAGTTTCTGGTGTTCCCTGAGTGTCCTACTCCCTTAATGCGATGAGATATCTCCCTGCTTGGCAGCTGTTTCAGTCCTGACAGAAGATGCTTTAAAACTGTCTTTTGGGGGCAAACTGTTTTTACCAACCACCAAGTGAAATGACTCCTGAATGGGAGAGGATATGTACAGATGTCTGATTAAAAGATCCTCAGATATCAAGTAGAGTGCTGATGGAAAATCCAGGCCTAATTATATCCCCCTGTGAAGTTCCTAAGCCAGCTACCCTCGTGGCTACCCCCAAGGGCTCTCTCCCCTTTCACTCTTGCCTAGAAATTTGGACCATTGGGCCAAACCCCGAGAGGGATTGTCTGAAGATCCTCTGAAGAATCCTGAGGAAATCTGGTACACTGATGGAAGCAGCTTTGGCTTAGATTGAAAAGGAAGAGCCAGATGTACAGTAGGTTTCGAGACCATAGAGGCTAAACCTTTGCCACCAGGTACTTCGGCCCAATTAGCTGGCCTCCTAGCCCTGACTTGAGCTTTAGAACTGGGAAAAGGAAACAGAGTACCATTTACACTGACTCAAAGTATGCCTTTCTGGTGATAGTTGCTATTTGGAAAGAAAGAGGCCCTTTGACCACCCGAGAGTCCCCAATCAAATATGGGGATCAAATCCTTAGGCTTTTGGAGGCAGATCATCTGCTCCCTGAGTTCTTAGTCTCCCACTGTAAAGGACACCAAAAAGGGAGCACGGAAATGGCACAAAGGAGCCAAGCAGCTGATCAGGCAGCTAAGAGAGCAGCATTACAGAGCAATGACCTAGTAGAGGTGGCCACCTTAGTTCCACAGACTAATTTGCCAGGAACTCCTTCATATACTGAAGGTGAGACTCTTAAAGCTAAGAGTGAGGGCTNAATGGCACAAAGGAGCCAAGCAGCTGATCAGGCAGCTAAGAGAGCAGCATTACAGAGCAATGACCTAGTAGAGGTGGCCACCTTAGTTCCACAGACTAATTTGCCAGGAACTCCTTCATATACTGAAGGTGAGACTCTTAAAGCTAAGAGTGAGGGCTTTCAAGAAGATCATATGAGGTGCTTCCAAAAGGAAGGATTCTTTTTTTTCTGCCTCAGAGCTTCCAGTGAAAATTGGTTAACTCCTTACATGACATCACTCATTTAGGGGAGAAGGCCCCCAAAGATTACTAAAAATTCCTTCAGAGGAAAAGACTTCCAAACAACTACAAGGCAAGTGGTCTCCTCTTGTCCCACTTGCCAGTTAAACAACCATCAAGGCTCTTGAAGTTCCCAGCTGGCCCAGTGGGCTCAACAGCATGGGGCCTACCCAGGAGAGGACTGGCAGATAGACTTCACCCGGATGCCAGTTTCTCAAGGGTATAAATACCTACAAGTCATGAAGATACATTCACAGGATGGATTGAAAGTTTTCCCACCCAGACTGAGAAGGCTGAGGAGGTGGTCAAAAACTAGACTATGAAATCATTGTGAGATTTGGCCTGCTCAGGCCATTACAAAGTGACAATGGGACATCATTTACTCTTAAGCTCACCCAAGAGGTCTTTAAAACTTTTGACATTACTTATTACCTCCATTGTGCCTGGAGGCCTCTGTCTTCAGGAAAAGTAGAAAGAGCCAACCAATTCTTAAAATTACCAATAAAAAAGATAACTCAGGAGACCTCCTTGGGATGGAAGGAGGCTTTACCAATAGCTGTCCTCCACACCCATATTGCCCCTAAGGAACAGATTGGTCTTAGTCTTTATGAGATGCTATATGGGAGACCTTTTGTTTATGTAAATGACCTCTTCCTAGATTCAAGGGCTCAGACCCTCCAGCCTTGTACCATGGCCACTGGACACTTCCAACAAGATATACACTTGTGGGGTGTGAACAAGAACCTGGATCCACAAGATTCTAAAGAGCCACCACTATATGCTCCAGGGACTCAAGTCTTAACTAAAGTCTATCTGGAAAGATGGGTCCCTAAAGGCTCAATTTCAGCCCACATGGAAGGGCCCCTACCCTGTAATACTTTCTAGCCCCATAGGAGTCAAGGTAACAGGGCACTCTTCCTGGATTAATGAGTCAAGCTGTAGAAGAAAATAGAAGAGTATACTCAATACACCTGTGAGCCCCTGGGAGATCTCAGATACTTATTCATGACTACAAATGAGTGCCATTCCAATGAACACCACCAAAATTAAATTTCTGGGGATAAGATTTCTCAGGATAGCTCTAAAGAGTCAATAGAGCTTGACAAATGTTGTACTCCAAAATGGACAGGAGATAGATCTCCTGATCCCTGAACAAGGATACTTGAGGCATCTTGAATGAGACATGTTGTTTCTGAGTAAACACCTCCAGCTAAGTTAAATAAAGTCTCACAGTCCACAGGAAAAACATTCAGATTCTATGGGATCGCTAAGAATGAGCTGGGGAGTTCTAAGGATGGTGACAATCTCTCTTTGGGGGATCCTCCTCCTGGTGTGGGGGAATTTGGGGTTGGCTAATGCCTTTACTAAGCCCTGTTATCATCATATTTATACTGCTTATGATTGTTCCATTTATTATCAATTGTATAACCCATTTTGTCTTTGCCCAGGTCAACAAGATACAACATGCAGTGCCAGTTCAACAAGGATCTATAAAACTACAACTGACCATGGAAAATATCACTCACCCTAAGATGGACACTGCTATAAGAACTCTGAGGCTTGAGACTAGCAAGAGGGGGAAGCCCAATGTCCCTCTCCATCTCAGCTCAGCAGGAAGTATCCAGAGAGAACTTGATGCCCCTATTCCCAAAGATTTGGGCCTCCCATCTCTTGAGAGAGGAATGTTAGGTAGTTAGAGTAAGAAAAAGGAGTCCAAATGGCAGTGGCTAAAAGACAAAGAAAGGGAAAAGCCCACCAAAATAGAACAAAGGAAAATCCAAGGACCTGAGTGAGAACCTCAGGTGAAACAAGCAGCCCTCCTGGGTTGCCAAATTTACACAAGGTAGGCTCAGGGGAAGAAGACAAAGTATATAGAAAGAAGAGCCAGGATTGAGCCTTTCCTTTAGGGTCAGCCCACCCTCATGCCTCGAGGGTGTACTTTCCTTTGATTGCTGAATGAAACTCCAAACTGTAACCAAGCTGTAAGACTGTTCTGCTGTTTCAAATCTTTCTTGTGGTGAGACAGAACCAAGGAAAGTACATACTCCCCTGACATATCTATCTATATCTACATCTGTCAATATCTGAAGTTAATGTTTTATGAACTGAATTATGCATGCAAGTTCATGTTTAAAATTTAAGTAAATATTATTAGGCTTTAAATAACATTCTGTTTTCCCTTTAAATATCATTACTTTATAATGCTCTCCTTGTAGATATAGCTCATTTAATCTGGCCATGGACGATAATTCACTTATATTTTTCCCCTGAGGGCATTTCAGTTCTTCTTGAAAAAAACCGTGCTGAAATTATATTCCTATTCATGTGCCCAAATGTTCCTGTGTGGAATTTCTCCAAGGTTTATGTATACCTAGAAGCAAAATCCTGAATTGTGTATATATTTGTTATTCATACATGAAATAAAAACTCATCTTTAGTGATTTGCATTCCATTAATTATATTTTTCACTTCTAGAATTTCCATGGTTTAATCACTAAATCATGTCCAGTTACTGTAGACTGCCAGACTCCTCTCCATGGCATTTCCCAGGTAAGAATACGGGAGTAGGTTGTCCTTTCCTTTTCCTGGGGAATTTCTCGACCCAGGGATGGAATTCCTGTGTTGCTACTTAAAAAAAAAGAAAAAAAGAAAGAAAGAAACAGTTTTGCTCACTTTTTATAGCCTCTTGATTCTTATACATTTTGTATTATAATTTTATATTTATTTTACTCTCTATATGATAATTCTAGTATCTGATGCCTTTGGGTGTATAACTCTTCTGTATGAAATTTCTGATGCCTTCTCTCTTGGAGATGTTTCCAGTGTGTTTTGTAAATATTTATTCTGTGGAAACCCTAAGGGACAATTATTGTACATGTTTTAATGAAGATAAAAAAATTAAATTGTTTCTATGACATGTTTCAAATAATACCAACATGAAAAAAATAATTCATGTTTGTATGCATGTATGTTGATATAGTGACTATTAAGAAGATGGTTAAGGTCACCTTCATGGTGTGTGACCTGTACAGCCACAAAGGGCCCTGAACTGGGAAGAACATCATACTTGGCTTAATGCTCTATTGTCATGATAATAAAATTAGTAGTGTTTTCTAGGCAAAGGATCTCACATTTTTATTTTACATTGGGTCTCATTGTGACTAGTCCTCAGGATAGATTACATAAATTGCATATGAGAACATAACCTATAGCCATAAATTTTAAAGAACCAGTGCTGACTTTTGTTAAAAGTATTCCCATGTTACAGCAAAGAAGGCAATGGCACCCCACTCCAGTACTCTTGCCTGGAAATTCCCATGGAAGGAGGAACCAGTGGGCTAAAGCCCATGAAGTTGCTAAGAGTCGGACAGGACTGAGTGACTTCACTTTCACTTTTCACTTTCATGCATTGGAGAAGGAAATGGCAACCCATTCCAGTGTTCTTGCCTGGAGAATCCTAGGGACGGGGGAGTTTGGTGGGCTGCCATCTATGGGGTCGCACAGAGTCGGACACGACTGAAGTGACTTAACAGCAGCAGCAGCATGTTACAGAGGCAGAAATAAGTTGGCTCTTTCATTGCTTCAGTTTCTAAGTAGATTGATGTCCCCTTGCCCACACTTTCACATAAATTGTACTTCTTTGAGTGTCCAGGGATATTAGCTCTCTCCATTTCTGTTTCCTCTCACTAGGAGACAATGTTAGTGATGTGCTCTGATTCCTTCCAATCCACTGTAACTTAAAGAGGATCTTCAGAGTGGAAGATTGTTGCTAAACTGTGAAAGACACTGGGATTCTTGGCCTCCAGAGGAGATGAATTCAATCCAGGGCCAGTGATGAGGCTTGATCACTCAGAGCTTTTATGTAGTAAAGTTTTATTAAAGTATAAATTAGATAGAGAAACCTTCTGACATAGACATCAGAAGGGGTAGAAAGAGTGCTCACCTGCTAATCTTTAGCAGGAAGTTATATACCCACTGCTGCTGATGCTGCTAAGTTGCTTCAGTCGTGTCCAACTCTGTGCGACCCCATAGATGACAGCCCACCAGGCTCCCCNGTAGTAAAGTTTTATTAAAGTATAAATTAGATAGAGAAACCTTCTGACATAGACATCAGAAGGGGTAGAAAGAGTGCTCACCTGCTAATCTTTAGCAGGAAGTTATATACCCACTGCTGCTGATGCTGCTAAGTTGCTTCAGTCGTGTCCAACTCTGTGCGACCCCATAGATGACAGCCCACCAGGCTCCCCCATTCCTGGGATTCTCCAGGCAAGAACACTGGAGTAGCAAGTTACAAATTAGAGAAAGGAGTTGTCTTAAAACTCAGAGAACGGTGCCAGGCCTCTTACCCACACCATGCATTTTGAGATAACTTTGGCACAAGGTGCATCACCCTGGGCCACAAAATGATTGACATGAATCTTGAAGAAAGGAAGGTTTCCAGCAAATATATAGCCTCATTAACATAGTTTAAGAGAACATTTGCATGAGTAAAGCATACTGGTTTGTTGAGTAAAACATACTGGTTTGTCAAGTTGTTTCTGAGTCTTAGGCAAACTGATTTGAAGAAAGACAGTCTAAGATAAACACATAGTTCATTAACATAGCTTAAGAAAAACATTTCCATAAGAAAAATGTAGTGGTTAGCTCAAGATTTGAGAAAAGTTTAGTTCAGATGGAACCAGGTGTTGTCATGGCAACTCTAAATTTTAAAGGAAACCTCCTTTTAATTTTGTATAGAGAAGGGGGGAAAAAATCTGACACTTGCAGTTTGTTTCCACTGCAGCTTAAAAGAGAAAAAATGTCTGACACTTGCAGCCTGTTTCCTCCATTTAGGAACCCCTGGCCTTCCTGTCTGTTACCTTCTGACTGTTACCTTCTGAAGAGGACAAGTTTTGAACTTCCAAGTCCAATGTATTGAGTCTGCTCACAGAACTAGAAGTTCTTAGGCATTATCTCCCTAACTTCCCCCCACAAGTCCCTAGCTAATTACAGATAAGCACAGGATTTTGAAAATACAGTGTCCTTTCCTCAGGTAAAAATAAATTATTTATTATAATATTATTTTATGATAATGATAATCTCAATATTATGATAATATTAATTATAGCAACAAGTTATACATTATATAAACATACAAATAACAATGTACAGTAGTGTCAGGTGAGTGTATGCTCCTTAATTCTGTCTCATCACAACAAAGGTTTGGAGTGATGGACATTAAAGCCCTCAGTGTGTCACAGCTCTCGGGTCTTGGACAGACCATGTTATAGCTCTCAGGTCTCAAACAGACCGTGTTATAGGTCTTAGACAAATCAGTGTTACAGCTCCATGTTACAGCTCTATTTTATTTAGATAATAGCAGGAAAATCCATCCTCAAGGTGTGAGGGCATGATGACCCAAAGACACAAAGAAAAGGGCATGTGGCACGGGGAGAGACAGAGAGACCCCAAGCCCTTTGGNAAACAATGAATTTCACCTTTTTCTCAAGTGCTCATGGGACCTTCTCCAGGATAGATCACATCCTGGGCCATAAATCTAAACTTGATAAATTCAAAAAAAAATCAAAATCATTCCAAGCATCTTCTCTGACCATAATGCATTAAGATTAGATCTCATTTGCAGCAGAAAAACTAAAAATTCCAACATATGGAGGCTGAAAAACATGCGTCTGAATAACCAACAAATCACAGAAGAAATCAAAAAGGAAATCAAAACATGCATAGAAATGAATGAAAATGAAAACACAACAACCCAAAACATGTGAGACACTATAAAAGCAGTGCTAAGAGGAAAGTTCATAGCAATACAGGCATATCTCATGAAACAAGAAAAAAGTCAAATAAATAACCTAACTCTACACCTAAAGCAACTAGAAAAGGAAGAAATGGAGAACCCCAGAGTTAGTAGAAGGAAAGAAATCTTAAAAATTAGGGCAGAAATAAATGCAAAAGAAACAAAAGAGACCATAGCAAAAATCAACAAAGCCAAAAGCTGGTTTTTTGAAAAGATAAATAAAATTGACAAACCATTAGCCAGACTCATCAAGAAACAAAGGGAGAAAAATCAAATCAATAAAATCAGAAATGAAAATGGAGAGATCACAACAGACAACACAGAAATACAAAGAATCATAAGAGACTACTATCAGCAATTATATGCCAATAAATTGGACAACGTGGAAGAAATGGACAAATTCTTAGAAAAATACAACTTTCCAAAACTGAACCAGGAAGAAATAGAAAATCTTAACAGACCCATCACAAGCACGGAAATTGAAACTGTAATCAGAAATCTTCCAGCAAACAAAAGCCCAGGTCCAGACGGCTTCACAGCTGAATTCTACCAAAAATTTCGAGAAGAGCTAACACCTATCCTACTCAAACTCTTCCAGAAAATTGCAGAGGAAGGTAAACTTCCAAACTCATTCTATGAGGCCACCATCACCCTAATACCAAAACCTGACAAAGATGCCACAAAAAAAGAAAACTACAGGCCAATATCACTGATGAACATAGATGCAAAAATCCTCAACAAAATTCTAGCAATCAGAATCCAACAACACATTAAAAAGATCATACACCATGACCAAGTAGGCTTTATCCCAGGAATGCAAGGATTCTTCAATATTCGCAAATCAATCAATGTAATTCACCACATTAACAAATTGAAAAATAAATGCCATATGATTATCTCAATAGATGCAGAGAAGGCCTTTGATAAAATTCAACATCCATTTATGATAAAAACTCTCCAGAAAGCAGGAATAGAAGGAACATACCTCAACATAATAAAAGCTATATATGACAAACCCACAGCAAACATTATCCTCAATGGTGAAAAATTGAAAGCATTTCCCCTAAAGTCAGGAACAAGACAAGGATGTCCACTTTCACCGCTACTATTCAACATAGTTCTGGAAGTTTTGGCCACAGCAATCAGAGCAGAAAAAGAAATAAAAGGAATCCAAATTGGAAAAGAAGAAGTAAAACTCTCACTGTTTGCAGATGACATGATCCTCTACATAGAAAACCCTAAAGACTCCACCAGAAAATTACTAGAGCTAATCAATGAATATAGTAAAGTTGCAGGATATAAAATCAACACACAGAAATCCCTTGCATTCCTATACACTAATAATGAGAAAGTAGAAAACGAAATTAAGGAAACAATTCCATTCACCATTGCAACGAAAAGAATAAAATACTTAGGAATATATCTACCTAAAGAAACTAAAGACTTATATATAGAAAACTATAAAACACTGATGAAAGAAATCAAAGAGGACACTAATAGATGGAGAAATATACCATGTTCATGGATTGGAAGAATCAATATAGTGAAAATGAATATATTACCCAAAGCAATCTACAGATTCAATGCAATCCCTATCAAGCTACCAGCGGTATTTTTCACAGAACTAGAACAAATAATTTCAAGATTTGTATGGAAATACAAAAAACCTCGAATAGCCAAAGCAATTTTGAGAAAGAAGAATGGAACTGGAGGAATCAACTTACCTGACTTCAGGCTCTACTACAAAGCCACAGTCATCAAGACAGTGTGGTACTGGCACAAAGACAGAAATATAGATCAATGGAACAAAATAGAAAGCCCAGAGATAAATCCACACACATATGGACACCTTATCTTTGACAAAGGAGGCAAGAATATACAATGGAGTAAAGACAATCTCTTTAACAAGTGGTGCTGGGAAAACTGGTCAACCACTTGTAAAAGAATGAAACTAGATCACTTTCTAACACCACACACAAAAATAAACTCAAAATGGATTAAAGATCTAAATGTAAGACCAGAAACTATAAAACTCCTAGAGGAGAACATAGGCAAAACACTCTCCGACATAAATCACAGCAGGATCCTCAATGATCCGCCTCCCAGAATACT
Source organism: Oreotragus oreotragus (assembly GCA_006410675.1). Taxonomy (NCBI): domain Eukaryota; kingdom Metazoa; phylum Chordata; class Mammalia; order Artiodactyla; family Bovidae; genus Oreotragus; species Oreotragus oreotragus. The sequence goes on along the minus strand of SJYX01007290.1, from coordinate 53,969 downwards.
GGAAATAAAAGCAAATATAAACAAATGGGATCTAATTAAAATTAAAAGCTTCTGCACAACAAAGGAAACTATAAGCAAGGTGAAAAGACAACCCTCTGAATGGGAGAAAATAATAGCAAATGAAGCAACTGACAAACAACTAATCTCAAAAATATACAAGCAACTTATACAGCTCAATTCCAGAAAAATAAACGACCCAATCAAAAAATGGGCCAAAGAACTAAATAGACATTTCTCCAAAGAAGACATACGGATGGCTAACAAACACATGAAAAGATGCTCAACGTCACTCATTATCAGAGAAATGCAAATCAAGACCACAATGAGATACCACTTCACACCAGTCAGAATGGCTGCGATCCAAAAGTCTGCAAGCAATAAATGCTGGAGAGGGTGTGGAGAAAAGGGAACCCTCTTACACTGTTGGTGGGAATGCAAACTAGTACAGCCACTATGGAGAACAGTGTGGAGATTCCTTAAGAAATTGCAAATAGAACTGCCTTATGACCCAGCAATCCCACTGCTGGGCATACACACCGAGGAAACCAGAATAGAAAGAGACACATGTACCCCAATGTTCATCGCAGCACTGTTTATAATAGCCAGGACATGGAAACAACCTAGATGTCCATCAGCAGATGAATGGATAAGAAAGCAGTGGTACATATACACAATGAAGTATTACTCAGCCATTAAAAAGAATACATTTGAATCAGTTCTAATAAGATGGATGAAACTGGAACCGATTATACAGAGTGAAGTAAGCCAGAAAGAAAAACACCAATACAGTATACTAACACATATATGTGGAATTTAGAAAGATGGTAATGAGGACCCTGTATGCAAGACAGCAAAAGAGACACAGATGTGTAGAGCGGACTTTTGGACTCTGAGGGAGAAGAAGAGGGAGAGGGAGAGGGAGAGGGTGGGACGATTTGGGAGAATAGCATTGAAATATGTATACTATCATGTAAGAAAAGAATTGCCAGTCTCTGTTCGATGCAGGATGCAGGATGTTTGGGGCTGGTGTATGGCGATGATCCAGAGGGATGGTGTGGGGTGGGAGGCGAGGGGGGGACTGATGTTTGGGAGTTCCTGTACACCCATGATGGATTCATGTCAATGTATGCCAAACCAATACAGTACTGTAAAGTAAAATAAATAAATAAATAAATAAAATAAAGTGGACTGTTGACTAAAGAAAATAATTGTATTTAACCTGTGAGAAGCTATAGGAAAAATTTTTAAGTTACTTTTTTTTAAAATTGTCATATTTCAAATTTCTTCATGTGGCTTCTTTTGTGCATTTAATAAGGGAAATGATTGGAACTACAAGTCTGCTACTAAAAAAATCAAAGTGAACAAACTAACCAACCAAACAAAACTCTCAAACTCAAAACTGAAAATGACAAGGGCTGAGAGAGGAAAAGCATACTGTTGTTTTCAAAAGTCACATTTTCACCAAAGATAATAATTTCAGTTTAAGACTAAATGATTTGTAAACAAGAAATCCCCATTCTCAGAAGATAAAATAAACCCAGCATTGAAGATCTAAGCAAAAGTCAGAGAAATTTTCTCTGAAAGAGAAGACAGCAAATAGTCTAGACTATGTGGATCCTACTTTCTCAATTCTTTTCTCAAACTCTGCTGTTGTGTCACGGAAGACCTCAGAGATAGACACGAAAAACTACCACCTGAAGGTCATAGCTTGAGAGTTCCTAATCCAAACAAATAGAGATAAGAACTCAGATTAAAAATAGGGCATGATTTACCCTTAGTCAGAGAGATCTGTGGATAGGGTAGTTGTAAAGACTGAGCAGAAGATTTTGTTTCAAAGTAGAGAGCCTTAAACCGTGCCAGCAAGAAGATATTAGGAGGCCCTTGAGGGGATCTTCAGAATGGACAATTCTACTATACTCCACAAATCACAGGGGCTTCCTTGGTGGTTCAGAGAGTAAAGAATTCCCTTGCAGTGGAGGAGACCTGGGTTTGATCTCTGAGTCAGGGAGATCTCCTGGAGAAGGGAATGGCAGATCATCAAAAAAGCAAGAGAGTTAAAAAAAAAATCTATTTCTACTTTATTGACTATGCTAAAGTATTTGACTGTGTGGATCAAAACAAACTGTAGAAAATTCTGAAAGAGATGGGAATACCAGAGCACCTGACCTGCCTCTTGAGAAACCTATATGCAGGTCAGGAAACAAGAGTTAGAACTGGACATGGAACAACAGACTGATTCCAAATAGGAAAAGGAGTACATCAAGGCTGTATATTGTCACCCTGCTTATTTAACTCTTATGCAGAGTACATCATGAGAAACACTGGGCTGGAAGAAGCACAAGCTGGAATCAAGATTGCCAGAAGAAATATCAATAATTTCAGATATGCAGATGACATCACCCTCTGGCAGAAAGTGAAGAGAAACTAAAAAGCCTCTTGATGAATGTAAAAGAGGAGAGTGAAAAGTTTGGCTTAAAGCTCATTCAGAAAATGAATATCATGGCATCTGGTCCCATCACTTCATGGTAAATAGATGGTGAGACAGTGGAAACAGTGGCAGGCTTTATTTTGGGGGGCTCCAAAATCAATGCAGATGCTGATTGCAGCCGTGAAATTAAAAGACACTTACTCCTTGGAAGGAAAGTTATAACCAAAGTAGATAGCATATTGAAAAGCAGAGACATTACTTTGCCAAAAAAGGTCCGTCTAATCAAGGCTATGGTTTTTCCAGTAGTCATGTATGGATGTGAGAGTTGGACTGTGAAGAAAACTGACCACCGAAGAATAGATGCTTTTGAACTGTGGTATTGGAGAAGACTCTTTGAGAGTCCCTTGGAGTGCAAGGAAATCCAACCAGTTCATTCTGAAGGATATCAGCACTGGGATTTCTTTGGAAGGAACGATGCTAAAGCTGAAACTCCAGTACTTTGGCCACTTCATACGAAGAGCTGACTCACTGGAAAAGACTCTGATGCTGGGAGGAATTGGGGGCAGGAGGAGAAGGGGACTACAGAGAATGAGATGGCTGGATGGCATCATTTACTCAGTGAACATAAGTGTCAGTGAACTCCGGGAGTTGGTGTTGGACAGGGAGGCCTGGCGTCCTGCGATTCATGCGGTCGCAAAGAGTCGGACAGGACGGAGTGACTGAACTGAACTGAACTGAAACCATAGATTAAAAAAATAAAACCTCTCAGAGTAAACTAACACAAGCAAAATATATCCCCAGAGGGGGAAATTTCATCTAGATATATCATACTCAAAGATAAAGAAATCTTTATAAAAGAAGAAGAAAATTCTTGAAGGAAACCAACGAAAAGAAACAATGTACATAAAGGCGAAAAAAAAAAAAAAGAAATTAAAAGACATTTAGAGTGAAACTGCCCAAATTAGAAGACAATGATATCAATAAATTAATAAAAGGCGAATATCAATAAATTAATAAAAGGCGAATAAAACCTTCAAGCCATAGCCCCAAATTCTATCACCATCTAGACAGAAATGTGCTGAAAATAAAGGATCAGTTCAGTTCAGTCACTCAGTCGTGACCTACTCTTTGTGACCACATGAACCACAGCACGCCAGGCCTCCCTGTCCATCACCAACTCCCAAAGTTCACTCAAACTCACGTCAATCTAGCCAGTGATGCCATCCAGCCATCTCATCCTCTGTCTTCCCCTTCTCCTTCTGCCCCCAATCCCTCCCAGCATTGGAGTCTTTCCCAGTGAGTCAACTCTTTGCATGAGGTGGCCAAAGTATTGGNCAGTGATGCCATCCAGCCATCTCATCCTCTGTCTTCCCCTTCTCCTTCTGCCCCCAATCCCTCCCAGCATTGGAGTCTTTCCCAGTGAGTCAACTCTTTGCATGAGGTGGCCAAAGTATTGGAGCTTCAGTTTTTAGCATCAGTCCTTCCAAAGAACACCCAGGACTAATATCTTTTAGAATGGACTGGTTGTATCTCATTGCAGTCCAAGGGACTCTCAACAGTCTTCTCCAACACCACAATTCAAAAGCATCAATTCTTTAGTGCTCAGCTTACTTCACAACCCAACTCTCACATCCATACATGACTATTGGAAAAAGCATAGCCTTGACTAGATGGACCTTTTTGGCAATGTCTCTGCTTTTCAATATGCTATCTAGGTTGGTCATAACTTTTCTTTCAAGGAGTAAGCGTATTTTAATTTCATGGCTACAGTCAATATCTGCAGTGATTTTGGAGCCCCCCAAAAATAAAGTCAGCCACTGTTTCTACTGTTGCCCCTTCTATTTGCCATGAAGTAATGGGACATGATGTGATTATCTTAGTTTTATCTTATCTTAAAGCTCAGCTTTAAGCCAACATTTTCACTTTCCTCTCACTTTCATCAAGAGGCTCTTTACTTCTTCTTCACGTTCTACCATATGGGTGGTATCATCTGCATATCTGAGGTTATTGATATTTCTTGATTCCAACTTTCTTGGAATCTTGATTCCAACTTCTGAGTCATCTAGTCCAGGGTTTCTCATGATGTTTTCTGCATATAAGTTAAATAAGCAGGGTGATAATATACAGCCTTGATGTACTCCTTTTCCCATTTGGAACCAGTCAGTTGTTCCATGTCCAGTTCTAACTGTTGCTCCCTGACCTGAATACAGGTTTCTCAAGAACAGGTCAGGTGGTCTGGTATTCCCATCTCTTTTAGAATTTTCCACAATTTATTGTGATCCACAAAGTCAAAGGCTTAGGCAATAAAGCAGAAATAGATTTTTTTTTTTTTTCTGAAACTCTCTTAATTTTTTGATGATCCAACGGCTGTTGGCAATTTGGTCTCTGGTTCCTCTGCTTTTTCTAAAACCAGCTTGAACATCCTGCATTTCATGGTTCATGCACTCTTGAAGTCTGGATTGGAGAATTTTGAGCATTACTTTACTAGAGTGTGAGATGAGTGCAATTGTACGGAGGTTTGAACATTCTTTGGCATTGGCTTTCTTTGGTATTGGAGTGAAAACTGACCTTTTCTAGTCCTGTGGCCACTGCTGAGCTTTCTAAATTTGCTGACATATTGAGTGCAGCACTTTCACAGCATCATCTTTCAGAATTTGAAATAGTTCACCTGGAATTCCATCACCTCCACTAGCTTTGTTCATAGTGATGCCTCGTAAGGCCCATGTGACTTCATATTTCAGGATGTCTGGCTCTAGGTGAGTAATCATACCATCGTGAATATCTGGATTGTGAAGATCTTTTATGTATAATGCTTTTGTGTCTTCTTGCCACCTCTTCTTAATATCTTCTTCTTTTGTTAAGTCTCTATCATTTCTGTCCTTTATTGAGCCCATTTTTGCATGAAATATTCCCTTGGTATCTCTAATTTTCTTGAAGGAATTTCTAGTCTTTTCCATTATCTTGTTTTCCTCTATTTCTTTATATTAATTGCTGAGGAAGGCTTTCTTATCTCTCTTTGCTCATCTTTGAAACTCAGCATTCAAATAGGTATATCTTTCCTTTTCTCCTTTGCTTTTGACTTCTCTTCCTTTCACAGCTATTTTTAAGGCCTCCTCAGACCATCATTTTGCTTTTTTGCATTTATTTTTCTTGGGAATTGTCTTGATTTCTGTCTCTTGTATAATGTCACAAACCTTTGTCCATAGTTCATCAGGTACTCTATCTATCAGATCTATTCCCATAAATCTATTGCTCACTTCCACTGTATATTAATAACGGATTTGATTTACGTCATACCTTAATGGTCTAGTGGTTTTTCCCACTTTCTTCAATTTAAGTCTGAATTTGGCAATATGGAGTTTTTGATCTGAGCCACAGTCAGCCCCCAGTCTTGTTTTTGCTGACTGTATAGAGCTTCTCCATCTTTGGCTGCAAAGAACAGTATGAAAAGGCAAAAAGATAGGGTACTGAAAGATGAACTCCCTAGGTCCGTAAGTGCCCAATATGCTATTGGAAATCAGTGCAGAAATAACTACAGAAAGAATGAANTGTATAGAGCTTCTCCATCTTTGGCTGCAAAGAACAGTATGAAAAGGCAAAAAGATAGGGTACTGAAAGATGAACTCCCTAGGTCCGTAAGTGCCCAATATGCTATTGGAAATCAGTGCAGAAATAACTACAGAAAGAATGAAGGGATGGAGCCAAAGGAAAAACAACACCCATTTGTGGATGGGACTGGTGATAGAAGCAAGGTTTGATGGTGTAAAGAGGAATATTGCATAGGAACCTGGAAGTTAAGTCCATGAATCAAGACAAATTGGAAGTGGTCAAACAGGAGATGGCAAGAGTGAACATTGACATTATAGGAATCAATGAACTAAGATGGACTGGAATGGGTGAATTTAACTCAGATGACCATTACATCTACTACTATGGGCAGGAATCCCTTAGAAGAAATGGAGTAGCCATCATAGTCAAGAAAGAGTCTAAAATGCAGCACTTGGATGCCATCTCAAAAACAACAGAATGATCTCTGTTCATTTCCAAGGCAAACCATTCAATATCATGGTAGTGGTATTGGAGAAGACTCTTTGAGAGTCCCTTGGAGTGCAAGGAAATCCAACCAGTTCATTCTGAAGGATATCAGCACTGGGATTTCTTTGGAAGGAACGATGCTAAAGCTGAAACTCCAGTACTTTGGCCACTTCATACGAAGAGCTGACTCACTGGAAAAGACTCTGATGCTGGGAGGAATTGGGGGCAGGAGGAGAAGGGGACTACAGAGAATGAGATGGCTGGATGGCATCATTTACTCAGTGAACATAAGTGTCAGTGAACTCCGGGAGTTGGTGTTGGACAGGGAGGCCTGGCGTCCTGCGATTCATGCGGTCGCAAAGAGTCGGACAGGACGGAGTGACTGAACTGAACTGAACTGAAACCATAGATTAAAAAAATAAAACCTCTCAGAGTAAACTAACACAAGCAAAATATATCCCCAGAGGGGGAAATTTCATCTAGATATATCATACTCAAAGATAAAGAAATCTTTATAAAAGAAGAAGAAAATTCTTGAAGGAAACCAACGAAAAGAAACAATGTACATAAAGGCGAAAAAAAAAAAAAAGAAATTAAAAGACATTTAGAGTGAAACTGCCCAAATTAGAAGACAATGATATCAATAAATTAATAAAAGGCGAATATCAATAAATTAATAAAAGGCGAATAAAACCTTCAAGCCATAGCCCCAAATTCTATCACCATCTAGACAGAAATGTGCTGAAAATAAAGGATCAGTTCAGTTCAGTCACTCAGTCGTGACCTACTCTTTGTGACCACATGAACCACAGCACGCCAGGCCTCCCTGTCCATCACCAACTCCCAAAGTTCACTCAAACTCACGTCAATCTAGCCAGTGATGCCATCCAGCCATCTCATCCTCTGTCTTCCCCTTCTCCTTCTGCCCCCAATCCCTCCCAGCATTGGAGTCTTTCCCAGTGAGTCAACTCTTTGCATGAGGTGGCCAAAGTATTGGAGCTTCAGTTTTTAGCATCAGTCCTTCCAAAGAACACCCAGGACTAATATCTTTTAGAATGGACTGGTTGTATCTCATTGCAGTCCAAGGGACTCTCAACAGTCTTCTCCAACACCACAATTCAAAAGCATCAATTCTTTAGTGCTCAGCTTACTTCACAACCCAACTCTCACATCCATACATGACTATTGGAAAAAGCATAGCCTTGACTAGATGGACCTTTTTGGCAATGTCTCTGCTTTTCAATATGCTATCTAGGTTGGTCATAACTTTTCTTTCAAGGAGTAAGCGTATTTTAATTTCATGGCTACAGTCAATATCTGCAGTGATTTTGGAGCCCCCCAAAAATAAAGTCAGCCACTGTTTCTACTGTTGCCCCTTCTATTTGCCATGAAGTAATGGGACATGATGTGATTATCTTAGTTTTATCTTATCTTAAAGCTCAGCTTTAAGCCAACATTTTCACTTTCCTCTCACTTTCATCAAGAGGCTCTTTACTTCTTCTTCACGTTCTACCATATGGGTGGTATCATCTGCATATCTGAGGTTATTGATATTTCTTGATTCCAACTTTCTTGGAATCTTGATTCCAACTTCTGAGTCATCTAGTCCAGGGTTTCTCATGATGTTTTCTGCATATAAGTTAAATAAGCAGGGTGATAATATACAGCCTTGATGTACTCCTTTTCCCATTTGGAACCAGTCAGTTGTTCCATGTCCAGTTCTAACTGTTGCTCCCTGACCTGAATACAGGTTTCTCAAGAACAGGTCAGGTGGTCTGGTATTCCCATCTCTTTTAGAATTTTCCACAATTTATTGTGATCCACAAAGTCAAAGGCTTAGGCAATAAAGCAGAAATAGATTTTTTTTTTTTTTCTGAAACTCTCTTAATTTTTTGATGATCCAACGGCTGTTGGCAATTTGGTCTCTGGTTCCTCTGCTTTTTCTAAAACCAGCTTGAACATCCTGCATTTCATGGTTCATGCACTCTTGAAGTCTGGATTGGAGAATTTTGAGCATTACTTTACTAGAGTGTGAGATGAGTGCAATTGTACGGAGGTTTGAACATTCTTTGGCATTGGCTTTCTTTGGTATTGGAGTGAAAACTGACCTTTTCTAGTCCTGTGGCCACTGCTGAGCTTTCTAAATTTGCTGACATATTGAGTGCAGCACTTTCACAGCATCATCTTTCAGAATTTGAAATAGTTCACCTGGAATTCCATCACCTCCACTAGCTTTGTTCATAGTGATGCCTCGTAAGGCCCATGTGACTTCATATTTCAGGATGTCTGGCTCTAGGTGAGTAATCATACCATCGTGAATATCTGGATTGTGAAGATCTTTTATGTATAATGCTTTTGTGTCTTCTTGCCACCTCTTCTTAATATCTTCTTCTTTTGTTAAGTCTCTATCATTTCTGTCCTTTATTGAGCCCATTTTTGCATGAAATATTCCCTTGGTATCTCTAATTTTCTTGAAGGAATTTCTAGTCTTTTCCATTATCTTGTTTTCCTCTATTTCTTTATATTAATTGCTGAGGAAGGCTTTCTTATCTCTCTTTGCTCATCTTTGAAACTCAGCATTCAAATAGGTATATCTTTCCTTTTCTCCTTTGCTTTTGACTTCTCTTCCTTTCACAGCTATTTTTAAGGCCTCCTCAGACCATCATTTTGCTTTTTTGCATTTATTTTTCTTGGGAATTGTCTTGATTTCTGTCTCTTGTATAATGTCACAAACCTTTGTCCATAGTTCATCAGGTACTCTATCTATCAGATCTATTCCCATAAATCTATTGCTCACTTCCACTGTATATTAATAACGGATTTGATTTACGTCATACCTTAATGGTCTAGTGGTTTTTCCCACTTTCTTCAATTTAAGTCTGAATTTGGCAATATGGAGTTTTTGATCTGAGCCACAGTCAGCCCCCAGTCTTGTTTTTGCTGACTGTATAGAGCTTCTCCATCTTTGGCTGCAAAGAACAGTATGAAAAGGCAAAAAGATAGGGTACTGAAAGATGAACTCCCTAGGTCCGTAAGTGCCCAATATGCTATTGGAAATCAGTGCAGAAATAACTACAGAAAGAATGAAGGGATGGAGCCAAAGGAAAAACAACACCCATTTGTGGATGGGACTGGTGATAGAAGCAAGGTTTGATGGTGTAAAGAGGAATATTGCATAGGAACCTGGAAGTTAAGTCCATGAATCAAGACAAATTGGAAGTGGTCAAACAGGAGATGGCAAGAGTGAACATTGACATTATAGGAATCAATGAACTAAGATGGACTGGAATGGGTGAATTTAACTCAGATGACCATTACATCTACTACTATGGGCAGGAATCCCTTAGAAGAAATGGAGTAGCCATCATAGTCAAGAAAGAGTCTAAAATGCAGCACTTGGATGCCATCTCAAAAACAACAGAATGATCTCTGTTCATTTCCAAGGCAAACCATTCAATATCATGGTTATCCAAGTCTATGCCCCAACTAGTAATGCTGAAGAAGCTGAACTTGAACAATCCTATGAAGACCTACAAGGCCTTCTAGAACTAACACCCAAAAAAGATGTCCTTTTCATTATAGGAGACTGGAATGCAAATAAAGGATAAAAAAAAAATATGTAACAAGAAAGCATAAAAGAGTTGAAATGGTTAAATTAATCCCATTAAAGTGGGTCTTTGAAAAGAACATGCTTCTAGATTCAAAGAGACATATTTCAGATTAACAATTATGAAGATACAAAAATTATAATTATACATAAAAATAAATGCAAAGCTCAAAAGTAGATAAAGCAGATACTAAGGGAGTTGAAGGGTGAAATAAGCAAAGCAATAGTAATGATTAGAGATATCAATGATGGATAAATTTACTTGATTGAAAGTCAGCGAAGATGTGGAAGACATGAACAATAAGTGAAATAGTGAAGCAACCCTAGCCTGAGAAGGACATGGCAAGTGATGCCTTAAAACACTCAGGCATAAAATGTGGTTTATAAGATGAAATAAATCCCAAGAAAGCAAAAGGGATTGAGAATGGGTAGCAGAGGATGAAGATGATGACTGTCTTGCTGTGGTCCTGATATTAGCTGCAGAAGCAAAGACTTACACTTACTCCACTAACCTTCATTTTCTAAGTATCTCATCAAGAAAGGTCCATTGGAAGACATTTAAGTTTTTTTTGCAAATTGCTACAATGGAAAATTTTGCCAGACCCACACTATTAATCTTTCCAGTGGCAGCCTCACATGGTGGCTGATCAACATGACCTCATTCTACTTCCAATTTGGGGAATTCGGGGGGGAGGCATCATACCACATAGCACCCAAGACTCCTTTTTTGTTGGGAGTCTAACTTATCTCCTCCCTCTGCCCAGTTTTTATTTCCCCCCTTTCATGGGTTTCAGTGTCACAAGATCTCAGAAATAAAAGTCCTTCAGGCTAATCTCTGTCTCAGAATCTGTTTTCTAGCACCTGGGAACCCAACCTTCCAGTCAGGTGAGGAATTTTTTTTTTCTTTCTCATTTTCATTGTAGAATATTAAGCCATTTTCTCCAGTCAGTTGGCACAATTCTTTACTTTTCATAATGTGAGTCTTAGAAATAATGCATTTTCTGTTCTTTATCATTTTTAAGTCTCAGCTCAGCTTCAATCAGGTTTAACTAATTTGAAATGTTTGACAATTTTATGTACATGAGCTTTCAGCATAGCAATACCTTAAGAAACTACTCAGATTTACTAAGTTTTTCTTCCTCACTGATATTGCCTCATACTGTTTTTATCATAAATTCTTTTAACACATTTTTTTCCACTAATTTTAAGCTATGGTCACAGCTACAGGCTGTTGAAATTGTATATTATAGTTCTCATGACCTTTTCTGTAATCTCCTTTCCTAATATCTTTTGTTCAATTCTGAACATTCTTCATATTAATTTCATTGTTTATTAAAAATGCTAAAATGTAGCAGTTTGTTCCTTTTAAGCATCTTTCATATCATAAGCTTGTTTTTTACATTTGGTCATATTAAAACTAAAATAGTGACATTATTGTCACTTCTACTTTCAAAGAGATGACAGTACTTCTGTTTTACTCTCTGCCAATCATTTTCCTAGTTAATATAAAAATTTTAATAGACAACTTATTTACACTATTAAAAAACCCATGTAATAAATCATTTGATAATTTATTATTTTCACTCTTGCTGTAGTCAATTTGTGATTTATGTAAAACTTGCTATAAATAATTTTATATTTGGTTTTATTTCAATCCCTCAAATTTATACATGACTACTATTTTTTTATGAAATGCAAATCTGTCTTAAAAAGCATTGAAGTATTAATGAAGAACAAACACATATAAATGTTTTTTATAATAATAAATATTTATTAATTATATGTTTACACATTAATAAAATGATCAACTTTTCACTCATTGTTTAAATTATTCACTCTTTACATATAAATATTTAATAAGTGCCTTCTATGTTCCATATGCTATCAGAGGATTTGAGGTTATAGAAGTAATAAAGTGGAAAAAAATAAAACAGAGAAAAAATATCTGTTTCCTTTGCTTTTATAATCTACAGCAATATGTGATACACAAGAAATAAAAGAATTATTTAAGGCATGAGCTGACAATCACTTTTTCTGTAAAGGGCCAAACAGTAAACAGTTTTTTAGCCATATGGTATGTCTTTTAACTACAAAAACCTTCCACTGTAAGGGAAAAGCAACAAGAAACAATACATAAGTAAGTAAACACTGCTATGTGCCAATAAAAACTTACTTATACATAAGTAATAGCATTAAGAGAGAAATTAAGACAAGGGTATAAAGGAGTGTGTGTGCAATTTTAAATAAAGTGGCCAAATAATGCTCACTTTGAGTGTGCTATTTGAGCAGATTAAAAAAAAAAAAAATCTCAGGGTTTAAATCATTTGGATATCGAAAAGAAGAATGGTCCAGAGAGCAAAAGATACATGCAAACAAACAAACAAACAAACAAACAAAAACTGTTAATTACTAAGCAAAAATGTTAAATCAGTGAACTAAAATGGACAAGAATCAGTGAATTTAATTCATCTGACCATTATATCTAATACTGTGAGCAAGGATCCCATGGAAGAAATGGAATAGTTCTAATAATCAACAAACGAGTCTGAAATACAATACTGGGATGCAACCTCAAAAATGACAGAATGATCTCAGTTTCAAAGGCAAAGCATTCAACATCAGAATAATTCAAGTCTATGTCCCAACCACCAGAGTCGAAGAAGCTGAAGTTGATCAACTCTATAAAGACCTAGAAAAACCCCTAGATCTAAACCCCATAATAGATGTTCTATTCATCCCTGGGGATTGGAATGCAAAGTAGGAAGTCAAGAGATACCTGGAGTAATAGCAAGTTTGGTCTTGAAGTATAAAATGAAGCAGGGCAAAGGCTAACAGAATTCTTCCAAGAGAACACCATAGAAACACCATTTTTCAACCACACAGCAGATAACTTTACACATGGACATTATCAAATGGTCAACACCAAAGTTAGATTAATTGCATTCTTTGTATGTGAAGATGGCAAATTTGTATACAATCGTCAGAAACAAGAGCTGGGGCTGACAGTTTATCATAGCAAAATTCAGGGTTAAACTAAATAAAGTGGGAAAAGCACTAGCCCAGCTAGCTATGATTTAAATCAAATCCCCTACAGTATACAGTAGAGGTAATAAATATATACAGTAGAGGTGATAAATAGATTCAATATATTAGATCTAGTAAACTGTGCCTGTAAAACTACAGACAGAGGTCTGTGATATTATACAGGTGGCAATGAACAAATCCATTTCAAAGCAAAAGAAAAGCAAGAAGATAGAGTGGCTATCTGAGGAAGCTTTACAAATAGCTGAAGAAAAAATGAAAAAGAAGGGAGAAAGGGAAAGGTAAACTTAAATAACACTGTGTTCCAGAGAATGGCAAGGAGAGACAAGAAGGCCTCCTTCAACAAACAATGCAAATAAGTGGAGGAAAACAGCAGAAGGAGAAAGACTAAAGATTTCTTTGAGAAAATTGGAAATGTCAAATGAATGTTTCTTCTAAAGATAGGCACAATAAGGACAGAAATGGTAAAGACCTACAGGAAGAGAAAGACATCAAGAATAGATGGAAAGAATACACAGAAGCACTGTGTATTTTGTACAGAAAACTGTACCAAAAAGTTATTAGTGACCCAGATAACCATGATGATGTGGTCACTCACCCAGAGCCAGACATTCTGGGTATGAAGTCAAGTGGGCCTTAGGAAGCATACATGTCAATAAAGCTAGTGGAAGCAATGGAATTCCAGTAAAGCTATTTAAGGTCCCAAAAGATGATGCTATAAAAGTGTATCACACACCATATCAAGAAATCTGGAAAACCCAGAAATGACCACAGCACTAGTGGAGGTCAATCCTCCTCCCCATTTCCTAGAAGGGCAGTACTAAAGAATGTTCAAATCATCAGGCAATTGCAATCATCTTCCATGCTTGTAAAGTTATATTCAAAATCCTGCACGCTACGCTTCAGCATTACATGAACTGAGAAATTTCAGATGGCCAAACTGGGTTTAGTAAAGGCAAAGGAACTAGAGATCAAATTGCCAACATCCACTGGATCATAGAGAAAGCAAGGAAATTCCAGGGGGGCGGGACGGGGGAAGCACTTGACTGTTTCATTGTTTCATCCTTTGACTGTGTGGATCATAAAAAGCTGAAAAATTGATAAAGAGATATGAATACCAAACCATCTTACCTGTCTCCCTAGAAACCTGTATGAGTCAAGACCCCTGTATGGAACAAATGACTAGTTCAGGACTGAGAAAGAAGTACAACAAGGCTGTCTATTCTCAACCCATTTATTTAACTTACACACTGAAGACATCATGAGAAATATCTGGCTGGTTGAGTTACAAGCTGGAATTAAGATAGGTGGGAGAAACATCAACAACCTCAGATATGTGAACGATGGCAGAAAGCAGAGAAGAAATAAAGAACTTCTTGACGAAGGTGAAGGAAGAGAGCGAAAAAGCCAGCTTCCAACTAAACATTAAAAAAGCTAAGATCGTGGCATCTGGCCCCATTACTTCATGGCAAATAGGAGGGGAAACATGCAAGCAGTGACAGATTTCTTCTTCTTGGACTCTAAATCACTGTGAATTGTGACTGCATCCATGAAATTTGAAAATGATTGCTTCTTGGCAGGAAAGTGATGACAAAACTAGACAGTGAGTTAAAAAGCAAACATCACTTTGCCAGGAAAGGTCTACATAGTTAGACTATGATCTTTCCAGTAATCATGTATGGTTCTGAGAGCTAGACGGAAAAGAAGGCAAAGTGCCATAGAATTGATGCTTTTGGTGACGGTGCTGGAAAAGTCTCTTGAGCATCCCTTGGACAGCAAGGAAATCAGACCAGTTAAACATAAAGGAAATCAACCATAAATAATTATTAGAATGATCGATTCTGAAGCTCTGATACTTTGGTCATCTGATGCAAACAACTGACTCACTGGAAAAGACCTTGATGATGGGAAAGATTGAAGGCAGAAGGAGAAGAGAGTAACAGAGAATGAGATGGTTGGATGGCGTTACTAATACAATGGACATGAATTTGGGCAAATTCTGGAAGATGGTGAGGGACAGGGAGGCTTGGCATGCTGCAGTCCATGGGGTTGTGGAGAGCTGGACATGACTGGGTGACTGGGTACAACAACAATAATGTGAAATACCAAGGCTGATATTTTGTAAGTTTGTGCAATATGGTTTTATTTTTGTTTGTTTTTTCAACTAGTGTCCTTTCTGTGACATATGACATTTTGCAAGTTCTTTAGACTCTGTGCATTAGTTTTTTCATCTTTAAAAGGAAATATTAATGCTATCTATTTTTATTAAGTTTAAATGGATTAAATTACTTGAAATTAGTAAACAAAGTTTGACACAAAGTATAGGCTATTTAAGAAGTGTTGGTTAAATGTATTTATTATTATTTTGGAAAATTGAAACTATACACAATATATTTCAGTTGTATCAATTCAGAGTTGTTGAGAGTCATGAGGAATGGGAATAAAAAAATATGATTCTTGCAGTCAAAAATATAAATATAGCATGTGCATGTTCATTTGCTTCAGTCATGTCTAACTCTTTGCAATCCTATGGGCTGTAGCCTGCCAGGGTCCACAGTCCATTGAATTCTCCAGGCAAGACATTGGAGTGAGTTGCCATCCCCTCTCCAGGGGATCTCCCCAACCCAGGGACTGAACCTGCATCACCTATATCTTCTGCATTGTGGGCAGATACTTTACCCATTGAACCACAGCTGATCTTTTAGCAAAAACTTTGCAACCCACAAAAGAATGGCACACTATATTTATACTACTTAAAAGCAGAAACCCACAACCAAGATTACACAGCAAGGATCTCATTGAAAATTGATGGCATAATTAAAAGCTTTACAGACAAACATTAGGTAAGAGAATTTAATACCACCAAGCCAGTTTTACAGAAAGTGTTAAAGGGACTTATATAGACAGGAATCACAAGAGAAGAAAAAGTGCTAAAGAAACAAACCTCAAACAATTAAGAAAATGGCAATAAGAACATATATATCAATAATTATTTAAAATGTAAATGAATAAAATGTTCCAACCAAAAGACACAGACTGGCTGAATGCATACAAAAACAATATCCACATAAATGCTGTCTAAAATAGACACATTTCAGACCTAGAGACACATACAGACTGAAAGTGAGAGGATGGAAAACATATACCTTGCAAATGAAAATCAAAATAAAAATGGAATAGCAATCCTCATATCAGACAAAATAAACTCTAAAATAAGAGTGTTTCAAGAGATAAGGAAGGACACTACATAATGATAAAGGGCTAAATCTAACAGGGAGACATAACAATTGCAAATATCTATGCCCCCAACATAGAAGCATCTTAACACATAAGACAGGATAAAACAGTGGCACCCCACTCCAGCACTCTCGCCTGGAAAATCCCATGGATGGAGAAGCCTGGTAGGCTGCAGTCCATGGGGTCACTAAGAGTCGGGCATGACTGAGTGACTTCACTTTCGGTTTTCACTTTCATGCATTGGAGAAGGAAATGACAACCCACTCCAGTATTCTTGCCTGGAGAATCTGAGAGACAGGAGCCAGTGGGCTGCTGTCTATGGGGTCATACAGCTGAAGCGACTTAGCAGCAGCAGCAACACATAAGACAAATACTAATAAACATAAGAAGAGAAATTGACAGTAACACAATAATAGTAAGGGAATTTAACAACCTTTGTACAGATCATCAGAAGAGAAAATTAATAAAGAAGCATAAGCGTTAGATAATACACTAGACCAGATGGATCTCATTGATATTTTCAGGACATTCCATCCAAATATAGAATACACTTTCTTCTTAAGTGCACACGGAGCATTCTCTAGGAAACACCACATCTTGGATCACAAATCAAACTTCAGTAAATTTAATAAAGCTGAAATCACACGAAGAAACTTTCCTGACTACAGCAATATGAGACTAGATAGCAATAGCAGGGGGAAAAAAAAACAAAAACAAAAACTGCAAAAAAAAATAATAATAATAAAAAAAACCATGAAGATTAAACAGGATGTTTCTAAACAGCAAACAGATTAATGAATAAATTTTTTAAAAAAATCCTAGAAACAAATGATATGACAACTCAAAACGTATATGCAGCAAAAGCAGTATTCAGAGAGAAGTGTATAGCAATAAAGTCCTACCTCAAGAAACAAGAAAAATATCAAATAAACCATTGAACTTTACACCTGAAACAACTGAAAAAAAAAAGAAGAAGAAGAAGAATGACAACAACAAAGCACCCAAAGTTAGCAAAAGGAGAGTTAAAATACAGAGCAAATATAAATGAAAAATAAATGAAGGAAACAGTAGTAGAGATTAATAAAACTAAAAGCTGATTCTTTGAGAAGATAAACAAAACTGACAAATCATTAGTCTGAGTCATCAAGGAAAAAAAGAGAAAAATCAAAGTGACACAATTAGAAATGAAAAAGAAGTTACCACAGAGAGTACAGAAATACAAAAAATCATAAGAGACTATTATCAGAAACTATATGCCAATAAAATGGACAAACTGGAATAAATGGACAGATTCTTAGGAAAGTTCAATCTTCCAAGACTGAACTAGGAAGAAACAGAAATTATGAGCAAGCAAACTACAAGTACTGAAATAAAAACTGATCAAAAATCTCCCAAAAAACAAAAGCCCAGGACCAGACAACTTCACAGGTGAATTCTATTAAACATTCAGAGAGAACTAATGACATCCTTCTAAAACTTTTACAAAAAATTATAGCAGAAAGAACACTGCAAAGTCATTCTATAAGGCCAGCATCACCCTGATACCACAACCAGACAAAGACATGACAGAAAAAGCAAATTATAAGCCATTATCACTGAAGAACATAGAGGCAAAAATCCTCAACAAAATTCTAGCAAACAGAATTCACCAACACATTAAAAAGATCATACATCATGATGGAATTGGGTTTATCCCAGTAAAGCAAGGATTCTTTAACATACTCAAATCAATCAATGCAATAGAACATATTGCCAAATTAAATGATAAAATACAAAATATGATAATCTATATAGATGCAGAAAAGGCCTATGACAAAATTCAGAAAACATTTATGTTAAAAAAAAATTTTTTTTTTTAAAATGGGCACAGGAAGAACCAACTTAAACACAGCAATTAGTGTACATGATAAACCCACAACAAACATCAATCTCAATGGTGAAAAACTGAAAGCATTCCCTCTAAGATCAGGAATAAGAAAAGGGTGCCCACTCTCACCAATATTATTCAACTTAATTTTGGAAATCCTAGCAGAGAAGAAAAATAAATAAATAAAAGGAATCCGTTTGGAAAAGAAGGTGTAAGACTCTCACTGTTTGCAGATGACATGATACTGTACATAGAACACCCTAAAGATACTACCAGAAAATTACTAGAGCTAATCAGTGAATTTAGCAAAGTCAGTACACAGAAAACACTTGCATTCATATACACTAGCAATGAAGAATCATAAGGAGAAATTAAGGAGTCAATCCCATTCAACACTGCTACAAAGCAAAAAAAATATTCCAAGGAATAAACCTATCTAAGAAGACAAAAATGATGTGTATAGAAAAGTATAAGACACTGATGATAAAAGATCAAAGACAACATAAACAGATGGGGCGATACTCCATGTTCCTGATTGGAAGAATCAATATTATAAAAATAAGTATACTACCAAAATGCAAGCTACAGATTTAATGTGATCCCTATCAAATTACCAAAGGCAGTTTTCACAGAACTAAAACAAAAAAAATCTCAGAATTCATATAGAAACAAAAAAGACTCTGAACAGCCAAAGCAATCTTGGGAAAGAAGAATGGACCTGGTGAATCAACCTTCCCTGACTTCAGATTATACTACAAAGCTACAGTCATCAGACAATATAGTACTGGATCAAAAACAGAAATATAGACCAACAGAACAAAATATAAAATCCAGAGATAAACCCACACACTCATGGGTTCCTTATTTGTTACCAAGGAGGCAATAATATGCAATAGAGCAAAGATAGCATCACCAATAAGTGGTGCTGGAATAACTGGACAGTTATGTGCAAAAGAATAAAATTAGAACATTTCCTAGTACCATACACAAAGATAAACTCAAAATGGATTAAAGACCTAAATGTAAGACCAGACTCTGTAAAACCCTTAGGACAAAATGTCAGCAAAACACTCTGTAACATAAATCACATGATTCTCTATGATCCACCTCCTAGAAGAGTGGAAATAAAAATAAAATAAACAAGTGGAAGCTAATTAAACTTAAAAGCTTTTGCACAGGAAAAGAAACTATAAACAACACAAAAAGACAACCCAGAGAATGTGAGAAAATAATAGCAAAATGAAACAAGTAACAAAGTTTTAATTTCCAAAATTTATAAACAGCTAATACAAGCCAATATCAGAAAAACAAACAACCCAGTAAAAAAGTGGGCACACACACACACACAAAAAGCTAAACAGACATTTCTCAAAGAATATATACAGATGGCTAATAAACACATGTAGAGATACTCAACTTCATTCATTATTAGAGACATGCAAATCAAAACTACAATGAGATGTCACCTTACATCTACCAGAATGGCCATCAACAAAAAGTCTACAAACAAAAAAGCGCTGGAGAGGGTATGGAGAAAATGGAACCCTCTTTCACTGTTGGTGTGATAAGGTAAACTGATGCAGCCACTATGGAAAACAATATGGAGATTCCTTTAAAAACTAGAAATAAAACCACCATGTGGCTTAGAAATCCCACTACTAGGCATATACTCTGAGGAAACCAAAATTAAAAGACACACGTATCCCCATGTTCATTGCAACAGTATTTACAACAGCTAGAACATGGAAGCAACATACATGTCCATTGACAGATGAATGGATAAATAACCTGTGGTACAATAATGTGGTACAATACAATGGAATATTATCCAGCCACAAAATGGAACACATTTGTGTCAGTTCTAATGAGGTGCATGGACTTAAACCTATTATACAGAGTGAAGTAAGTCAAAAAAAGGAAAAAAAAATCGTATACTAATGCATATATATGGAATCTGGAAAGAGGGCACCGATGAAATTATTTGCAGGGCAGTGATGAGTGGTCATGTATGGATGTGAGAGTTGGACTGTGAAGAAAGCTGAGTGCTGAAGAATTAATGCTTTTGAACTATGGTGTTGGAGAAGACTCTTGAAAGTCCTTTGGACTGCAAGGAGATCCAACCAGTCCATTCTGAAGGAGATCAAGCCTGGATTTCTTTGGAGGGAATGATGCTGAAGGTGAAACTCCAGTACTTTGGCCACGTCATGCAAAGAGTTGACTCTTTGGAAAAGGCTCTGATGCTGGGAGGGATTGCGGGCAGGAGGAGAAGGGGACAACAGAGGATGAGATGGCTGGATGGCATCACTGACTCGATGGACACAAGTCTGAGTGAACTCCGGGAGTTGCTGATGGACAGGGAGGCTTGACATGCTGTGATTCATGGGGTCGCAAAGAGTCGGAAACAACTGAAAGACTGAACTAAACTAAACTGAACTGATGGGGACACAGATATAGAGGAGAGACTTATGTTCACAGTGTGGTGTGAGGGAGGAGAGGGTGGGATATGCAGAGAGAGTAACATGGAAACATACACTACCATATGTAAAATAGATAGTGAATGTGAATTTTCTGCATGACTCAGAGAACTCAAGTCAGGGCTCTGCAACAACCTAAAGGGGTGCGATGGAAAAGGGAGTTTAGAGGGGGTTCAAGAGGCATCAGACATATGTAGAATATACCTGTGGCTGATTCATGTGATGTTTGGCAGAAACTAACACATTAATACAAAGCAATTATCCTTCGATTAAAACTAAATACATTTAAAAACAGGAAAAAAAGTGTTTCACGTTTCAAGTAAATATCATTATACCAGTGTTTCACATACAATGATTACTATACACACACTATTCCATATGATTCTAATAGCATTATCATGTGATAGTAATTAAAGTTATTGTTAACCATGCTTTATTGATGAATAAAGAGACACAAAAGAGACTTGCACCACGTTAGTAGTAGATCTAAACTAAAATCCCCCTTTTTTCCCCATTATAGATTCCTAAATAGCTTATTAATACATAATTCTTAAGGGCTTACCTGGTGGTTCAGATGTTAAAGCATCTTCCTGGAATGCGGGAGACCAGGGTTCAATTCCTGGGTCGGGAAGATCCCCTGGAGAAGGAAATGGAAACCTACTCCAATACTTGTGTCTGGNCTAAATAGCTTATTAATACATAATTCTTAAGGGCTTACCTGGTGGTTCAGATGTTAAAGCATCTTCCTGGAATGCGGGAGACCAGGGTTCAATTCCTGGGTCGGGAAGATCCCCTGGAGAAGGAAATGGAAACCTACTCCAATACTTGTGTCTGGAGAATCCCATGGAGTAAGGAGGCTGACATTTATCCTAATTACTATCTTCCAGAATATTTCATGGTAATCAAGAGAGATTGTGTGAACAGAATTTCATTAATAGGGAAAAATAAACTTTATTTTTTAAACTGACTTCAATATTTTAAATCAATAGAGATTTAAAAGTGGAACGGGTGAAATAAGTAGAGGGATAAATGAAACATGCTCTCAAGGCAGGATTTACTAGACTCCATCTGATTCCAGTGGTTTTTAACAAAGAGGTGATGAAGGAAGAAGTGAGAGCAGGAAGGACAAAGGGTCAAAATCTCCTCAGGATGAATTATTTAACCTTAGCAAGGAATGAGGGTAGAATGTTATTTTAGTGAGTGGAATCTAGAAATGAAATGTTCTGTAAGGTATAGGCAATTTTGCACCACTCCTTCCTTGCTCAGTTGCTTGGTCATGTCTGACTCTTTGCAGTCTCACGAACTGTAGCCTGCCAGGCTCCTCTTTCCTTGGAATTTTCCAAGCAAAAATACTAAGATTTGTTGTCATTTCCTACTCCAAGGGTTCTTCACAATCCAGGGATTGAACCCATGTCTCTCATGTCTGCTGCATTGACTGGCAGATTCTTAACCACTGGCACCACCTGGGAAGTCCATAGGTAACTCCTAACTGCAAATTATTGTCCCACCCAAAGTCCCAATGATACTTCAAAGCCAATATATTTTTTTTCTAAAATGACATGATCCTCTACATAGAAAACCCTAAAGACTCCACCAGAAAATTACTAGAGCTAATCAATGAATATAGTAAAGTTGCAGGATATAAAATCAACACACAGAAATCCCTTGCATTCCTATACACTAATAATGAGAAAGTAGAAAACGAAATTAAGGAAACAATTCCATTCACCATTGCAACGAAAAGAATAAAATACTTAGGAATATATCTACCTAAAGAAACTAAAGACCTATATATAGAAAACTATAAAACACTGATGAAAGAAATCAAAGAGGACACTAATAGATGGAGAAATATACCATGTTCATGGATTGGAAGAATCAATATAGTGAAAATGAATATATTACCCAAAGCAATCTACAGATTCAATGCAATCCCTATCAAGCTACC
>SJYX01007290.1:0-18741 GCA_006410675.1 Oreotragus oreotragus | reverse complement strand
ACTTCCTGGGCCATAAATCTAGCCTTGGTAAAAAAAAAAAAAAAAAAAAAAAATTGAAATAATTTCAAGCATCTTTTCTGATCATAATACATTAAGATTAGATCTCAATTACAGGAGAAAAACTATTAAAAATTCCAACATATGGAGGCTGAACAACACTCTTCTGAATAACCAACAAATCACAGAATAAATCAAAATATGCATAGAAATGAATGAAAATGAAAACACAACCAACCAAAATCTGTGGGACACTTTAACAGCAGTGCTAAGGGGAAAGTTCATAGCAATACAGGAATACCTCAAGAAACAAGGAAAAAAGTCAAATAACCTAACTCTACACCTAAAACAACTAGAAAAGGAAGAAATGAAGAACCCCAGGTTTAGTAGAAGGAAATAAATCTTAAAAATTAGGGCAGAAAACAGTGCAAAAGAAACAAAAAAAGACCATAGCAAAAATCAACAAAGCCAAAATCTGGTTCTTTGAAAGGATAAATAAAATTGACAAACCATTAGCCAGACTCATCAAGGAACAAAGGGAGGGAAAATCAATAAAATTAGAAATTAAAATGGAGAGATCACAACAGACAACACAGAAATACAAAGGATCATAAGAGACTGCTATGAGCAAATGTATGCCAATAAAATGAAAATGAAACCTGGAAGAAATGGACAAATTCTTAGAAAAGTACAACTTTGCAAAACTGAACCAAGAAGAAATATAAAATCTTAACAGCCCTATCACAAGCACAGAAATTGAAATTGTAATCAGAAATCTTCCAGCAAACAAAAGCCCAGGTCCTGATGGCTTCACAGCTGAATTCTACCAAAAATTTCGAGAAGAGCTAAGACCTATCCTACTCAAACTGTTCCAGAAAACTGCAGAGGAAAGTAAACTTCCAAACTCATTCTAAGAGGCCACCATCACCCTAATAACAAAACCTAACAAAGATGCCACAAAAAAAGAAAACTACAGGCTAATATCACTAAAGAACATAGATTCAAAAATCCTTAACAAAATTCTAGCAAGCAGAATCCAATAACACATTAAAAAGATCATACACCGTGACCAAGTGGGATTTATCCCAGGGATGCAAGGATTCTTCAATATCCACAAATCAATCAATCTAATTCACCACATTAACAAATTAAAAAATTAAAGCCATTTGATTATCTCAGTAGATGTAGAGAAAGCCTTTGACAAAATTCAACATCCATTTATGATAAAAACTCTCCAGAAAGCAGGAATAGAAGGAACATACCTCAACATAATGAAAGCTATATATGACAAATCCACAGCAAACATTATCCTCAAAGGTGAAAAATGGAAAGCATTTCCCCTAAAGTCAGGAACAAGATAAGGGTGCCCATTTTCACCACTACTATTCAGCATAGTTCTGGATGGTTTGGCCATAGCAATCAGAGCAGAGAAAGAAATAAAAGGAATCCAAATTGGAAAAAAAAAAAAGTAAAACTTTCACTGTTTGCAGATGACATGATCCTTTATGTAGAAAACCCTAAAGACTCCACCAGAAAATTACTAGAGCTAATCAATGAATATAGTAAAGTTGCAGGATATAAAATCAACACACAGAAATCCCTTGCATTCCTATACACTAATAATGAGAAAGTAGAAAACGAAATTAAGGAAACAATTCCATTCACCATTGCAACAGCAGGAATAGAAGGAACATACCTCAACATAATGAAAGCTATATATGACAAATCCACAGCAAACATTATCCTCAAAGGTGAAAAATGGAAAGCATTTCCCCTAAAGTCAGGAACAAGATAAGGGTGCCCATTTTCACCACTACTATTCAGCATAGTTCTGGATGGTTTGGCCATAGCAATCAGAGCAGAGAAAGAAATAAAAGGAATCCAAATTGGAAAAAAAAAAAAAGTAAAACTTTCACTGTTTGCAGATGACATGATCCTTTATGTAGAAAACCCTAAAGACTCCACCAGAAAATTACTAGAGCTAATCAGTGAATATAGTAAATTTGCAGGATATAAAATCAACACACAGAAATCCCTTGCATTCCTATACACTAATAATGAGAAAGTAGAAAAAGAAATTAAGGAAACAATTTCATTCAGCATTGCAATGAAAATAATAAAATACTTAGGAATATATCTACCTAAAGAAACTAAAGACCTATATATAGAAAACTATAAAATATTGGTGGAAGAAATCAAAGAGGACACTAATAGATGGAGAAATATACCATGTTCATGGATCAGAAGAATCAATTTCGTGAAAATTAGTCTACTACCCAAAGCAATCTACAGATTTAAGCAATCCCTATCAAGCTACCAATGGTACTTTTCACAGAGCAAGAACAAATAATTTCACAATTTGTATGGAAATACAAAAATACATTGAATAGCCAAAGCAATCTTGATAAAGAATGGAAATGGAGGAATCAACCTGCCTTACTTCAAGCTCTACTACAAAGCCACAGTCATCAAGACAGTATGTTACTGACACAAAGACAGAAATATAGATCAATGGAACAAAATAGAAAGCCCAGAGATAAATTCACACACCTATGGATACATTATCTTCGATAAAGGAGACAAGAATATACAATGGATTAAAGACAATCTCTTTAACAAGTGGTGCTGGTAAAACTGGTCAACCACTTATAAAAGAATAAAACTAGAACACTTTCTAACACCATACACAAAAATAAACTCAAAATGATTAAAGATCTAAATGTAAGACCAGAAACTCTAAAACTCCTAGAGAAAACACAAGCAAAACAGTGTCTAACATAAATCACAGCAGGATCCTCAATGATCCACCTCCCAGAATACTGGAAATAAAAGCAAATATAAACAAATGGGATCTAATGAAAATTAAAAGCTTCTGCACAACAAAGGAAACTATAAGCAAGGTGAAAAGACAACCCTCTGAATGGGAGAAAATAATAGCAAATGAAGCAACTGACAAACAACTAATCTCAAAAATATACAAGCAACTTATACAGCCCAATTCCAGAAAAATAAACGACCCAATCAAAAAATGGGCCAAAGAACTAAATAGACATTTCTCCAAAGAAGACATACGGATGGCTAACAAACACATGAAAAGATGCTCAACGTCACTCATTATCAGAGAAATGCAAATCAAGACCACAATGAGANATCTAGATGTGTATAAGAGACAGGGGAGAGGGTGGGATGATTTGGGAGAATGGCATTGAAACATGTATAGTATCAGATAAAAAACAAATCGCCAGTGTAGTTTCGACACAGGATATAGGATGCTTGGGGCTGGTGCACTTGGATGACAGAGAGATGGTATGGGGAGGGAGGTGGGATAGGTGTTCAGGACTGGGAATATGTGTATACCCGTGGCAGACTCAAGTTGATGTAAGGCAAAACCAATATAGTATTGTAAATTTAAATAAAGTAAAAAAAAAAAAAAAAAATTTTAAGTCTAATACTTTTGCAATAATTCTAATTTATTTTAATCACCGAAAAATTAGTAAAATTTCAATATATTTATACAATGTAAAATTATATTTTCATTAAATAAACATGCAAATATGATAAATCAATAATACTTTAAAATTATTATTTTTTTCCATAAGTCTGGACTTCCCTGGTGGCTCAGACGGTAAAGCACCTGTCTACAATGTGGGAGACCTGGGTTTGAGCCCTGGGTTGGGAAGATCCCCTGGAGAAGGAAATGGCATAAAAAAAAAAAAAAAAAACTTTAAGTCTAATACTTTTGCAATAATTCTAATTTATTTTAATCACCGAAAAATTAGTAAAATTTCAATATATTTATACAATGTAAAATTATATTTTCATTAAATAAACATGCAAATATGATAAATCAATAATACTTTAAAATTATTATTTTTTTCCATAAGTCTGGACTTCCCTGGTGGCTCAGACGGTAAAGCACCTGTCTACAATGTGGGAGACCTGGGTTTGAGCCCGGGGTTGGGAAGATCCCCTGGAGAAGGAAATGGCAATCCACTCCATTACTGTTGCCTGGAAAATCCCATGGACAGAGGAGCCTGGTGTGCTACAGTATATGGGGTCACAAAGAGTTGGACATGACTGAGTGACTTCATCCACTTCACTTGTAAATTTTAAGATGAAAAATTATGTAATTTCATAGTTCATTCTAATCTAATATAAGTATTATGTAGCACTAGTTAGGATTTGGGGGAAGGCAATGGCACCCCACCCCAGTACTCTTGCCTGGAAAATCCAATGAACGGAGGAGCCTGGTGGGCTGCAGTCCATGGGGTCGCTAACAGTCGGACACAACTGAGCGACTTCCCTTTCACTTTTCACTTTCATGCATTGGAGGAGGAAATGGCAACCCACTCCAGTGTTCTTGCCTGGAGAATCCCAGGGACGGGGGAGCCTGGTGGGCTGCCGTCTCTGGGGTCGCACAGGGTCAGACACGACTGAAGCGACTCAGCAGCAGCAGCAGCAGTTAGGATTTAATTACTTGGATATATTCTGGATGATTTTTACCTGCTATATTGATTTCTGGCCTCTCAAAATCCTTTTACAGTCTATATAAAATATAAATGTACTGGGAATGAGTAGAAGCTATGCAAATTCTCATCTACAAAAAATATAAAAACTGTTCTATTTTATTCCAAAGCATAAGAAGTTGAAATCAAATCTCAATTTGAAAAAGAAAATGTATAGAATTAAATGAATATGAAAAAAAGATGGTTGAAAAACATTGATTTATTAAAAATCCTTTTCAAAAACTTAGAAATAAAAGGGAAAATCAAACATAGTGAATATGGAAATTGGAAGTGATTTAAAAAGAAGGGTAAACAAAGAAGTAGGAAACAAATGTAAAACAGAGAAATACAGAAATTATAATGCTGAATATAAAGTTTAACAAAGTCATTAATATCTTACAAGAATGATCAAAGAGAAAAAAACAAATTGATGAGAACTGAAATATCAGGAATAAATTAATTATAAAAATTCTAAAATGTTACTAATTACAAAAATACAAAGATACTAAGCACCTGGAAATATAACTAAAGTTGTATAAGATCCCTAAAAAACAAAACAAAAATCTAAACATGTTTGAGAGAAATTAAAGACTAACCAGGATCATGGATTCATGAGTTTGAATGCAATATTGTAAAGTTGTTAATTTCTGGCCAAGAACCTATTTAATGTAATTCACAATGAATTCCCAGTATGTTGTTTTTTTAAAAAATTTCACACTGATTCTATCATATACATGAGAATAAAAATTACTAACAATAATAAAAAACAAATTATTTACCACTCGCATATGTAACAATC
The DNA here is from genome assembly GCA_006410675.1 of Oreotragus oreotragus. Classification (NCBI taxonomy): domain Eukaryota; kingdom Metazoa; phylum Chordata; class Mammalia; order Artiodactyla; family Bovidae; genus Oreotragus; species Oreotragus oreotragus. The sequence goes on along the minus strand of SJYX01007290.1, from coordinate 13,440 downwards.
TTGTGAAATGTTGAATATTAAATAACAGAGACAAAATCCAAATCTATTTCTGTCTCCTACCAACTCTCATGTGTTTAACCACCATTTATATAGCAATCTCTCTAGGATTTTTCTGAACTGCTACATTAATAGATATAAAGTACCTGAATATGAAAGAAAAACAAACTGCTCTTCCCTTAATTCAAAGGACATGGAAAACTGCTTAAACCTAAAGGTTATTAACAAACCACTGTACCACTCAAATGGAAGAGGGATTTAAACCACCCATTCTGGGACATATTCAAGGAAGGAGACATTTGGGAAAGAGAATAGAGAAGGACTCCTTGTAGGAAAGTGATTAGAATTACTTGGATTCATCCCAAAAGATAGGACCATGTCTTGTGGTAGAATCTACAGAGAAATGAAATGACTCATTCAATCACCAAAAGACTGTAGGACATCAAAAGTATTCCATGCCTGGGGTTGTATAAGCAGTCTGAATAATTATCTATATCACATATTTTCAGTGAACCATCTAGTTGATTAGCATTCTCAGGGCTCTAGGGAGAACAGAAAGCTTGTTTAAAGAGCATTGCTTCCAAAGTAAGATATCATTCCATTATCATCAGATTCATAGGATGCTTGAAAGAAATGGTGATAAAGGAACCCTAAATCCATGAACTTCCCTGATAGGTCAAGTGGCAAAGAATTTGCTCTCATTGTGGAAGGAGAATCAGATTCTATCCCTAGATTGGGAAAATACCCTGGAGAAGAGAATGACAACCCACTCCAGTATTCTTGCTGGGAAATCCCACAGAGAGGAGTCTGGTGGACTACAGTCCATGGTTTGTAAAAGTGACTAAACCACTACCATCATTAGGACATATTAGCTTTTCATGCTTTAGGGAGAAGTGACTATCAAAGTGAATCATGTGATTTTGAAATTTAGATATCATTTATATTAATTCAAAGCATTTTAAGAGCTTGGAATTCTTCTCAACAGATTTGTTCTTATTCAATATTGTTTATTTTCCTATAGCATTTTTGTTTTTTAATATAAATGTATTTATTTAATTGAAGGCTAATTACTTTACAATATTGTATCGGTTTTGCCATATATCAACATGACACAAATGTGTTCCATTTTGTGGCTGAATAATATTCCATTGTATTGTACCACATTATTGTACCACAGGTTCTTTATCCATTCATCTGTCAATGGACATGTATGTTGTTTCCATGTCCTAGCTGTTGTAAATACTGCTGCAATGAACATTTAGATACATGAATCTGCCACAGGTAAGTACAAAAGTTTCATGTGGCTCCCATAAGCCAAATTAACACCAACCACTGATGTGAATTATCTTGAATTATCTTTACCATGTACACTCAGAGTATGTATATATATATATATATATATATGTATGTATATGTAAGTTTTACTGTAACTACATTTAAAGAGTCATCATTATTTAATAAGTAAAACAAAAAAAATTCTAAGATTTACATATACTTCAACAATATAGAAGAATAGTCTTTATAAAGTGACTTTTTTGAATGACTGAAAACACCTTACTTCAAAAAATGACAACTCAAAAAAAATTTCTGTCTGCAATGCTTGTGAGTACTAATATCCATTTGCTTTCACGTTTAATGCACTAATTTTCTTGTAAAGAAAAAAATGTCTATATTTGATTCTGAAATCAATCAGTATTCAACTGGTTAATAGACTATAACCACCAAACATAGTTTATTTTTTCCATCAAACCAGTATACTTTGAAACACCTTCTTTAGAAATTATAACTATTATTACTTTAAGTTGTAAATTAATATGATTATATTATAAAATATTTTAAAATAGGATGAAAAAAAATAAGTAGAAAAAAACTAGCTTAGCTTACCAGAAATAATCTTCTCCTCTTCCCTACCTCTTAACCAGAAAATTTGCCACATTAACAGCTACTTGAGGTGATTCAGCATTGCCATAGTGAAATGGTGCTGTATTTCAGCAATTAGAGGAAGAACAGTCAAGTTTCAAAATTCTGTCTCCTGCTGAGTCTTGCTCACTTTTGATCCCAAACTGTCCATTCCCACCAACCCCAAAACAATTCTTAGAAGGTGAGCCCCCACGTCCTCAAACAGTAAACCTCTTTTGTTTGTCTGTTTTCTCCGTCTTCTCACAATATTACTTAATACAAGAATCTGAGTCAGTCTCCATTTTTTCCTTCTCTTCACCTTCCTCATCCAGGTCACCAAAACCCTGTTTATTCTCTCTCCCAAACTTAGATCAAGCTGTCTTGTTTTCCACACTTCCAGTGCAAGCCGCTAGCCCAGGGAAACAGAATCTCTTACCTGAACTTGGAAAGGAAACCCTGCCCAGGAGTCTGCACCTCTCATCTCATTTATATAAACCTGTTTTTCCCTGCCTACACTTCTAGTATCTTCCCATTTAGCTTCAGAAATAAAGACCAAATACATATTCTGAGTCTCTCATTTTTTTTTCCCTTGGTAGCATTTTTCCTTTAGTTACTAAATACTGCATTATGTTATATGATTATCTTAGTATGTCTCCCAAAATATAATGTAAGTTCCTGAAAGCAAAGATTGTTTCTGTCTTATTCACTCTGTAGACGCTCACTAGTTTTTTTGTTTGTTTTGTTTTTTTATTTATTTTGCCACATCTCATGGTATGCAGGATCGGAATCTTAGTTCCCAGAACAGGGATTGAACCTGTGATCTCTGCAGTAAAGTCTGGAGTCTTGACCACTGAACCACCAAGGAAGTCCCAATCCTCACTAGTTTTTGAATTATAGTTGAACGCATGATGACTGCTAATAGTTTTGCATATTTAATCCAGTTTTTCTCCTGTTTATATTTCAAGTATTTTTGTGGTCATGTCATAATATATGTTCACTTAAACTTTTGAGTTATAAAAATGCTAATAAATATCAATTATAGATGCAATATTGGTTATTCTGAATATTATGTATAAGATATATTTTTAGTTTATTAACTTATAATGTTGTTTCTTAGTCATTTGCATAAATTTTAACTTTAAAATAATTTGTAAATTACAACATATTTGCAAAAATAATGCAGAGTTCCTGTATACCTTTACTCAATTTATCCTAATGTCAAAATTTTATATAACCATAGTTCTAAGTTTTATTCTAATTTAACCATTTTTTCCACTAATATATTTTTCTATTGCTGAACCTAAGAATCCAACATTGCATTAAGTTGCTCTGTGTTTTGATCTGCTATAATTTTTTCTAAACTTTTATTTTGTATTGTTTGTAACAAGCAATGTTGTGACAGTTTCAGGTGAACAGCAAAGGGACTCATCTGTACATATGCATCTCTGTTAAAAGTTATGTAGCAGTGTTTATGGGAAGGGGATTTGGGGGAATGGATATCCTACAGTTTTTGACATTCTGTTAGCCTTTGACTTTTGAGAACTTAATGCTTTTGAAAAAAACTTTAGTCAGTTCTTTTACAGAAGGTGCCTCAATTTGCTTTTGTCTGATATTTCCTTGAAATTAGATTGAAGCTTTGCATTTTGGCCAAGAATGTCATAGACTTCATGAGTGTAAGACAAGTCATATTACTGGTAATCTTAATCATTTGAATAAAGTTATAATCCAGTGGTAACATTATATCATTTTTATTATCATTATTATTATTACCATGACTACTGTTGCTACTACTACATAGACAGTTATATTTATGACCTTTGGAAGCACTTTGAGTTTGGATCCTATTTTCTGTAGACAAGCCTCCATCCTTTCTTAAAGAAGGCCCTCACTGTTTGGCATTATATATGTTCCAGACTCATATCTTAAGGTCCTGATATGCATATATGTATATATCATTTTTGAGATACATTTGTTTCTAGTGATATCAAGAGGCACAAGTATAAAAAATATAACTTTGTTCTTACAATATAATCAAGAACCAGAACAACACTGCAGCATCAGTTGCCTAAAAAGTGACCCAAGAAGAGCTGAATACAAAAAGTCTTACCCAGGTCTAAATGCTCATCTGTATTTCATTTCTGTATGTACTTTTCTATTTTTCTATCTATGCTTGATTCAACACTATAAGTTCCTCCCAACATTCCTCCTTTGTTTATTTTCAATTTCATTCTCTGGCAGTGAGAAATCTGGTTTAAGAGTCTTAACACTATTCTGGGTATAATAATTTTTAGCATAGTTACAAATATCAATAATTCCTAGATTAAAGAAGATCTTAGAAAACTAAGCACTTACACTTGTTAATTTTCCCAATTAAGGGCAAAGTTACTTATATATTCATGAAATTCAAGTTTAAAATTACTAGCAATTATTTGGGATCAGGAATTTTCTTGTCTTAAGCAAAGGGTATAGTATGACATTTACAATATAATGGGACCTTTTTTTATGTAGGCAACCATCTACTTTATTTTGCAACTATGTCTACAGCACATTGGACCTCCCCTGCTGGCTCAGTTGGAAAAGAAAGGCAGGAGACTACAAGCAATCAGAAGACAGTGAGCAAAGCAGAAAACCTGGATTGGAAAGATCCCCTGGAGAAGAACATGGTAACCACTCCATTATCCTTTTTTCAAAATTTTATTTTGCTTACAATTGGAGTATGATTATTTTTCAATAATGTTATAGTTTCTGCCATACGTCAACATCAATCAGCCATAGACATACATATGTCCCTTTCTTCTTTTTTAAAAAATTTATTTATTTTAATTGGAGGCTAATTATTTTACAATATTTTATTGGTTTTGCCATATATCAACATGGATCCACCTCAGGTGTACACATGTTCCCAGTCCTGAGCCCCTCTCCCACCTCACTCCCCATACCATCCCTCTGGGTCATCCCAGTGCACCGGCCCCAAGCATCCTGTATCCTGCATCAAACCTAGACTGGTGATTCCTTTCTTATATGATATTATACATGCTTCAATGCCATTCTCCCAAATCATCCCACCCTCTTCCTCTCCCACAGATTCCAAAAGACTGCTCTCTACATCTGTGTCTCTTTTGCTGTCTCGCATACAGGGTTATCGTTACCAGCTTTCTAAATTCCATATATATGCGTTAGTATTGTCCCTTCCTTCCTGAACTTCCCTCTCACCTCCCTCCCCATCCCGTCTCTCTAAGTTGTCACAGAGCACCAGTTTTGGATTTCCTACTTTATACATCAAATTCCACTGGTTATCTATTTGACATATGGTAATGTATGTTTCAATGCTACTCTCTCAAATCATCCCACCCTTTCCTTCACCCACTGTGTTCAAATCTGTCTGTATATCTACATCTCCATTGCTGCCCTACACATAGGATCAGTACTATCTTTCTAGATTCCATAGAAAATTCCATAGACAAAGGAGTCTGGCAAGCTACACTTCATGGGGGTCACAAGAACTGAATACAGTTTACCTAGTAAACAACTACCACTATGCCACATTGAGCCTCAACACATACATGACAAAGAAACCCATGGTCCTGTCCCAGAAAGGAACAGGTCCAGTGTAGGTGCCTTTTTTTTTTTTTTTAAGGGTGTGGGGTGGTGTCGGGTGTTAGTTTTCACAGTGAAGGGGAAAGGAAACATACAGAAAAAGAATAGACATTCCTCGTCACTCCTGTTCCAGAGTCTGAGTGATGCATGTAGAATTTAAGCTCCCCTTAACTCTCTTCTCTCAGTCAGTCGATGCTCAAGTATGAACTCTGGGCTGGGTGGGTCAACTGAACTTGGGCAAAACAAGACAGCATTGTTTAAAATAACATCCACACAGTGCTGCCCAAAATAGGCAAAATGTGCTTTTCCATTGCTCTTTTTTTTTTTTTTCCTTTGTTCTTGGAACTCTTAAAATTTAGATATCAGAACTATACCACCACAATCACTCCACAGCATTTACTCAGTGTAGAATAATCTTGTTTAAGAAAGACAGTTCACAAAATATACAGGGCACACTAGACTACATTGGATGATACAAATACGGAAACACATTTTAAGTTCCTTTATGTTTATCTCTTTTCAATTATGACCCCACAGAACTATGCAATATATAATGAAGACTGAGAATATCTTCTTTATGTTAAAATCAAATCTTTAAATCTAGTTCCTTCTTTAAAATTGGCATTTAACAAATTGATTTTTGCTCCCGTATTTTATTTTTGAGTTGTGTATGTGCATGTTCAGCCATGCCCAGCTTTTTGCAACCCCATGGACTACAGCCTGCCAGACTCCTAAACCCTTATGCACTTACTTCAGTACTTACTTCTCCAAAAAAGGGGTGAGAAGACTGTAAGCAGTCTTGGTCTGGGGACTCATCACCCACATTCTGCCTGTCTTTGACCATTGTGATAATGACAACCTCAGGCAGGTTTAAAGGCATAGAGTCATAGCTGGGGGTCAGGGTAGTTGGCAGGAAGGCCCCCTGACAAAATATGGTTGTATACTGTTCTTAAAAGGAGAAAAAGCATTCATGCAATAAGGGAGGCATTTTTTTTTTTAGTTTTAAATTTTATTTGTTATTTTATTTTTTAATAGAAGGCGTATGCCTAGGCCTTTCTTGTTATCAGAAGTAAACAGTTCCTTATGTGGCCAGTAGTCTTAGAACAAAGAATGGAAATATTCTTGTAAATATTGAGATTTATAGCTTAAAAAGAAAAAGTGGCCATCCTTACCTGGGTGGGCCAGATATTGTCCTTGCTGGTAAATTTCCTTCATGTCCAGGGAACCTCAGCAGGGGGCTCCCAAGCTGTCATGGAGCTGCCAGGATCCAGTGGCTTTGGCAGTTTGGGAAAAGAAGCTGCACTTGAGAGAGCCCACTGTCCTGACTGGATGCACACTGAGATGCTGGAGCCCAGTAATGGACATGTGTGGATGCCCATAGACCATTTCCAGCTTGAAGAAGGAGGAGGCCACATGAAAGAAGAGGGTGATCTCTGGGTACTGAGACTGATCTTCAGCTCAAGGCAAGAAGAGAAAACCTCAGTCTGCATCCACAGAGACTGAAATCTACCAACAATCTCAATAAGCCTCAAGTTTAGATTCTTTTCCAGAACTTCTGTGTAAGAGCTCAGCCTGGCCAACATTTAATTTTGATCTCATGAGGCCATATACAGGGAACATATCAAGCCCATCCAGTTTCTGACCTACAGGACTATGAACTAATGAATGGATGCTTAAGACAATAAGTTGTCAGTAATTTGTTAGGCAGTAGTTGAAAGCTAATACAAACTGCCTCTTAGCATTCCAGCTGTGGCTTCATCTAAGAAAACTTCAATGGCTTAGGAATTTTGCTTCAAGCCGATAAACCATGTAGCAGGGGAGGGAGTGAAGGTGAGATGTAAGGAGAGAAAAACAAAAAACAAACAAACAAAAAAAACAGGCTAGTTACTCTGGTGTGAAATAATTATATATATATAATATATATATATATCTTGACATGGTTCTTGATGCAGAGCTCTTAAACTCTTTGTAAAGAAGGCTGACAGGAGAATCTTTTGTTCTAACTTTTAGTCCTTCATCCCAATGGCGGGCACAGAACTCATGAGACTGTTGAGATTTACTGAGTGATAAGGACATCTGACACAATGCTCCTAAATCCCTTGGAGTTTCCTGGAGTGTCTTTTGTTATAATGAAGTGACTCTTCCTATGTTCCTGGATGGGGGTTTGTCACCAGAAATACCAAGCTATATAATTAAAAATTTGGGACTTTCAGCCCCATCTTTCATTCCTTAGAGAGAGGAGAGGGGTTATACATGCAAATAGTAATTGGTCATGCATCTGGTATGAAGCCTCAATAAAATACCAACAGTATGAACTTCAGAGAACTTCAGGGTTGTTGAAGACATCCCTGTGCCACAAGGGTGGCAGCCCAATCCACTTGCTGAATGTCAGTTTCTCTGTGTTGAGACCTGACAGAAGTCATGACAGGCTTCAAGGACTAAAGTGGGCTAGAGCTACAATTACGGGAAAAACTGGGTCACTGCCCAGAAGGAACTGAGATCATCCTCCCCCTGACCTTGGGGCTCAGCCAGTCAGCATATTTCCAGGCTCCCAGAAAACATGAAAAGTCCCCTAAGCAAGCCCACACGTGCAAAAACTTAGCCAGTTAATAGATGCCAAAAAACCCTTGCAACGAATCCGCCCTTGCCAACTCCGTGTCTTTGTTCTAAACCTATAAATACTGCTGTAATTCAGGGCTCGGGGCTCTTGCTCCACTCCACTGCGTTGGATATGGTGGGGGCCCTGGCTTGAGTCAGAAATAAATTCCCTTTTTGCTTTTGCATTGCCATGGAGGTCTTGTTTTCTCAGTTTTGGGAACTCGGACTGCGGGCATAACACTGTGCTCCTGAGAGGCTCAATGTATCTTTTATCTAACAAGCCCTTGTGCCTCCTCAATGTGCTCTTGGCTCAGCAAAGAAGATATAAGCCTTCCCTGCTGGCCTGCCATCTGGGTAGGTCACAAAGAGGATGCATTCTTTCTCTCCAGTGATCAGGACATGCTTTCCAAAAAAGGTTCCTTTCTCAGGTGTGCCCATGGGAGGAAGCCCCACATGCAGGCAATGACTTGACTTTCCCTAAAAGGAAATCAAAGTATGTCTTCAAGAAATTCTTCCCCTGCTTGCATCATAAACCCAGTTGTAAACTCACCCCATGCAATATCTATGGCTGTGCAATGCCAGGTCTCTGAACTTCTCACTCAAACACCTAGCTAGAATATCTCTATTCCTTTAACCCTGGGATTTCAACTTGTTGCACTTCCTTTGGCAATATTGAGTTATTTGAAGAATCCTGAAATATCTTGAAATGAAGGCTGCCAAGATGAACTCAAAGCACTGACTATAGTCTCATTATCAATAATCTTGCTGCAAATACCACTTTCATATTTATAATTTACTCTCTTTAAATCTGAAAACCTGTGGTTATAAGGTTGGGAAACTATTGTTTAAATTACGTTCCTCAAGTTCCTCCACCCACTGTCCACTCATCCTGCACCTGCATCAGTTCAGTTCAGTTCAGTCACTCACTCGTGTCTGACTCTTTGCAACCCCATGAATCGCAGGATGCCAGGCCTCCCTGTCCATCACCAACTCCCGGAGTTCACTCAGACTCACGTCCATCGAGTCTGTGATGCCATACAGCCATCTCATACTCTGTCATCCCCTTCTCCTCCTTCTCCCAATCCCTCCCAGCATCAGAGTCTTTTCCAATGAGTCACCTCTTCTCATGAGGTGGCCAAAGTACTGGAGTTTCAGTTTTAGCATCAGTCCTTCCAAAGAACACCCAGGATTAATATCCTTTAGAATGGACTGGTAGAGAGTAGATTTGCAGAGAGTGGGTTTTTCACATATGAATTTGATGGTGGGGAATAGGGATCATAGCAGGACACATCTGTGGATTTGGGGAAGAGACAGTGCTCTGAGTCTATCCTGAAAACCTGCCTAACCCTGTTCATTCCCCTTTTAGAGTGCTGTTATTAGGCCTTACCCTATCTACCCCATCCTATAAAGTGTACACCGTATTCTGGAAGTGATCTGAAACCTCTATAGTCAGTTCTATGCATGTGGTTGTTGATTCTACATCTGAGTTAACATGTTAAATGTTTTTGCTTCTACTTCTCATTTGTATCAGAAGGAATTCCTCAAATGGAAAAAAAAAAAAAGGCACATGTAGACAATTGCTGGGAACTTTGGGGTTTACATAATTAAATGAAGATAATAGGTGTTTTCTTTGGGTCCCACTGCTCTAACAATCCTTAGAGCTGTGAGTCTCTGTGCTTGATGATGTTAATGATAAGCACCTCAAGAAATGGGATGGAGCCCCTGCCTTGAGTATTTGAGCTCATTCTACCCCTGGCATGACAAATGGACACATTCATTTTTAAAGGCACCCATTAGCTTATTATTAAACTTTCGTATAAACAGAGCTTGCTTCTCATGTGGTGCATTGGTAAAGAATCCACCTGCCAATGCAGGAGATGCAAGAGATGCGGGTTCAATCCCTGGATCTGGAAAATCTTCTGGAGCAGGAAATGGCAACCTGCTCCAGTGTTCTTGTCTGAGAAATTCCATGCACAGAGTAACTTGATGGGTTCCAGTTCCTGAGGTCTCAGAGTCGTACACAACCAAGTGACAGCACAGCACAGCACAATCTGAGCACATGTACCATGGTCTTGCAACTGCTGAGATGCAAGACCTTTTTGAGATGCATTCCTTTCTGGGGGTAGATCAACTCAGGCTCAGTGATTAACAAAGAAATTAGGAATAGGAACTTAGCTAGTCAAACATAAAAGTTATATTCAAAAATACTGTTTATTTGGCCAAAGTGACTCCTCAATATTTTTTGTGAAAAAGTGGCAACTATCTTATGAAGGAAAATTTTATATCCATTCCACTGACTGGAGCAAAGCTGGTCCTCAACAAGGCCCTTAACTCACAGAGCTTCACTGTGCTTTGTCCAAGGCAGAACTTGATGGTGTCCACTAGGCTGCTGCAGTCTTCTATGCTACACAGTTGAGAAAGGCATGATTTTTATTAATAGGCCCAGCCTAAGGCTGTTCCTATTTATCTGGCTAATTCTATGCTTGATTAGTCTATTATAGGTTCGGTCTGCTTGAGCTATTTCCTCAGAGATCCAGTTCCATTTTAGTTTCACACTCAGAAAACTACAGATTGGGGAATTAAAGATACCACTTTTGGAAGATGCACATGGCCATCTTCTAAAAGATGATATTCCACATGTGAGATAAATGTCAGAGTTATTAGATCATCACAGAATAACCACACTAAGAGCTGCTTAACTGAAAAGGCCAAATGCAGTCAAGCTCCTGATCAAGAGATTTAAAATTCAAATTGTTGCCACTATTGTCTTATGCTCATAATTGTGCCAGATATGGCAGCAAAACTACTCTCCTAACTAGGCACAAAGTAAACAGATCTATGTGTCTGATGCAGAGGCCAGCAGTGCCTGCCAGATGTGTGGCTCCTGTTAGATTTGTGGCTTTTTTTTTTTTTTTTGATCTATTTGTTTCCTAACAACTTGATAGATTGTGGCCCTGCTCACTCCTGACTCCAAGAATCTGATCACCCTCATGATTGATGAGGTCACACCAAAATAGGCACTTATTCAAGTCATGGCGCTGCTGTTCTTGTGTGATCAGCTGACTTTGGCTATATGATCATGGCTTTTGAAACGTTTGTTTTCAGTTTCCTGACAATCTCATGTGCTAATGAATCACACTTTTTCACAGAAGCTAATGAACAGTGGTCTGGTAACCAACATTTTCAATAAAATTTTCATGTACTCTACTAGCTTGATTATTGAAGCATCCTCCTCAAAATTCATAATAATTTGTGGCTATTTCTCCGTCAATTGCTCCTAGTCTACATACTTTAGTAGGGCAGTTTGGTCATGAATGGAGCTGTCCTCAGAGAAGGGCCATCTCCACTCAGTGACTTTCTAGATAATGATCAGAATGAAAGGTGTGGGATTTCATATATACTTATTTTGATTTGGGATAATGGCACTGAAACATGTATAATATCATATATGAAACGAATTGCCAGTCCAGGGTCAATGTATGATACGGATTCTTGGGGCTGGTGCACTGGGACTACCCAGAGGGATGGTACAGGGAGGAGGAGGGAGTGGGGTTCAGGATGGGGAACACGTGTATACCTGTGGCAGATTCATGTTGATGCATGGCAAAATCAATACAATATTGTAAAATTAAATTAAAATAAATAAATTTATATATAAAAAAAAGAAGGCCTGGAATTTTTCTCTGCTTGATTTTGGACAGATCCTTTCTCTCCCCCAATTGCATCCCTAAGTGGAACTTGTTGGTAACTGTTCCAACTGTCAGCTCAGCTAGACAGTGGCAAAAGTGCTAAATGAGCCACCTGGATTCTCATGATGACAATATAATAATAGAGCAAAAGGAAAAGGAACAGTTGATCATGTACGATGATTGCTACACACTAAACAGAAAAGGGAAAAAAGATATTCTTACACGTTATATATAAAAAAATTTTTTTTTTCCTTTCCACACATGGTTTTGGATAAAAGAGGTCATTTCCAGTAAACGCAGATTGAAGTTGTTGGGGCTTGAGGGTTTGTGGTCAATAGAAGAAAAAAACAACAGCTCTGATTCCTGGAGAAGGAATACCTCCTGGAGTTACAGGAGAGAGAGGAAGTATTGATAACCTGTGTCTTTTGCAATCGTCATATAAAGGAGAATACCCTTGGGCAACTCTCCCAAATCACTGCAAGATCCTTATATTTAACAGGTTGCTAGGTTTACCACTTCTAACTAAACAACTTTGACCAGAATTAATCATTTTTTTCCTTAATCTAACTGAGATGAGTATTACAGACAAAGAGATAGGCCCAGATTAGTCATCTTCTGAAATATTTGAGGGAACATCACCTGTCGACCATGCATTTGAAGCTCTCTGCAACTTTAAGCAAAACTACCTTTGGTTCCTTAGGGAAGACTCTGGTAGAATGTGTGTGCTTTACACATCAGTCTCTCTCTTTCATATTCTCCAAAATAATACGAGACAGCAAAAGAGACACAGATGTATAGAACAGGCTTTTGGACTCTGTGGGAGAAGGAAAGGGTGGGATGATTTGGGAGAACGGCATTGAAACATGTATAATATCATATATGAAATGAATCGCCAGTCCAGGTTCGATGTATGATACTGGATGCTTGGGGACGGTGCACTGGGATGACCCAGAGGGATGGTATGGGGAGGGAGGAGGGAGAGGGGTTCGGGATTGGGAACATGTGTATACCTGTGGTGGATTCATATTGATGTATGGCACAACCAATACAATATTGAAAAGTAAAAAAAAAAAAAAAAGAAAAGAAAGAAAGAAAAGAAATAGGATGAGTGACCATCCAGGCAGATTGTAGAAGAGAACTGAAAATAAATAAATAATAAATAAATAAGATATTCTAACAAAAATACAATAAAATAAAATGTATCCCTAATAGTGCAAAAACAGCATTGTTTTAAATGAAATAAATATATGAACTGAAAGAAAAATGATTAAAAATAATTACTTGAAACTGTAAACACATTTCCCATAGAAATGACGTTATTAAAAATAATAACAGGCAGATATATTCCTAAGTATTTTATTATTTTCGTTGCAATGGTGAATGGATTGTTTCCTTAATTTCGTTTTCTACTTCCTCATTATTAGTGTATAGGAATGCAAGGGATTTCTGTGAGTTGATTTTATATCCTACAACTTTACTATATTCATTGATTAGCTCTAGTAATTTTCTGGTGGAGTCTTTAGGGTTTTCTATGTAGAGGATCATGTCATCTGCAAACAGTGAGAGTTTTACTTCTTCTTTTCCAATTTGGATTCCTTTTATTTCTTTTTCTGCTCTGATTGCTGTGGCCAAAACTTCCAGAACTATGTTGAATAGTAGC
>SJYX01007288.1:146118-201504 GCA_006410675.1 Oreotragus oreotragus | reverse complement strand
GGAGAAGGGGATGACCGAGGATGAGATGGTTGGATGGCATCACCAATACAATGGACATGAGTTTGAGTAAGCTCCAGGAGTTGGTGATAGGAAAGCCTGGCATGCTGCAGTCCACGGGGTCACAAAGAGCTGGACAAGACTGAGTGACTGAACTGACTGAAACCATTTAAAAACGGGACTGGCATGTGGTCAGCTATTAGGCTTGTGTGTGTATGTTCAGTTGCTCCTCTGTCCATGTGAGTTTTCCAGGCAANTTGAGTAAGCTCCAGGAGTTGGTGATAGGAAAGCCTGGCATGCTGCAGTCCACGGGGTCACAAAGAGCTGGACAAGACTGAGTGACTGAACTGACTGAAACCATTTAAAAACGGGACTGGCATGTGGTCAGCTATTAGGCTTGTGTGTGTATGTTCAGTTGCTCCTCTGTCCATGTGAGTTTTCCAGGCAAGAATACTGGAGTGGGTTGCTATTTCCTACTACAGGAGATCTTCTTGACCCAGGGATAGAACCCAGGTTTTTGCAATTGGCAGGCAGGTTTTTTTTTTTTATCACTGTGCCACCTGGGAAGCCCATTATTAGGTTCAATGGATGTCTTATACTTGGGCCTGTTCAGTTCAGTTCAGTCGTTCAGTCATGTCAGACTCTTTGGGACCCCATAACTTGCAGCATGCCAGGCCTCCCGGTCCATCACCAACTCCTGGAGTTCACCCAAACTCATGTCCATCGAGTCAGTGATGCCATCCAGCCATCTCATCCTCTGTCGTCCCCTTCTAATCCTGCCCCCAATCCCTCCCAGCTTCAGAGTCTTTTCCAATGAGTCAACTCTCTGCATGAGGTGGCCAAAGTATTGGAGTTTCAGCTTCAGCATCAGTCCTTCCAATGAACACTCAGGACTGATCTCCTTTAGGATGGACTGGTTGGATCTCCTTGCAGTCCAAGGGACTCTCAAGAGTCTTCTCCAACACCACAGTTCAAAAGCATCAATTCTTCGGCACTCAGCTTTCTTCATAGTCCAACTCTCACATCCATACATGACCACTGGAAAAGCCATAGCCTTGACTAAATGGAACTTTGTTGGCAAAGTAATGTCTCTGCTTTTGAATATGCTATCTAGGTTGGTCATAACTTTCCTTCCAAGGAGTAAGTGTCTTTTAATTTTATGGCTGCAATCACCATCTGCAGTGATTTTGGAGCCCCCAAAAATAAAATCTGACACTGTTTCCACTGTTCCCCCATCAATTTCCCATGAAGTGATGGGACCAGATGCCATGATCTTCGTTTTCTGAATGTTGAGCTTTAAGCCAACTTTTTCACTCTCCTCTTTCACGTTCATCAAGAGGCTTTTGAGTTCCTCTTCACTTTCTGCCATAAGGGTGGTGTCATCAGCATATCTGAAGTTATTGATATTTCTCCCGGCAATCTTGATTCCAGCTTGTGCTTCTTCCAGCCCAGCGTTTCTCATGATGTACTTGGGCCTGTAGTCATGCATTAATCAACTGATTTTGAATTGGATGTAGGAATTACTTATTGGAGATTGGAGGGCAGAAAAGAGTAGGAATGCATACTGGCACAATGCCCCTTTAAGAAAGCACGTCTGAAATTTTGCCAGTAAATCGGTTATAATCTGGCTCCCTTTTGTTACCCAGAGCCCAGTTAACCATCCTTACACACAGACTGGAGGTCTCATCCTTTCAGCCATTTGTGGATCCTTTTAATTGGACACATGACGTGAGGGTCATGGTAAGTTGACCTGAGGGGGTTTATTAATCTTTAGTTCTATGCAGCAAGACAATACATTGTGACAGTAGGCGACCCATTTCCATCCCAGTTTACAGCCAAAGTAACAGTTGCCACCAAGTCGAGTGCAAGTACGGACTGTCGCTCCATTATTTGTAAACACACTGTTCCCTGAAGGAGAAAAAACACATACACGCAAGAGAAAAATCAGTCTTCANTTTATTAATCTTTAGTTCTATGCAGCAAGACAATACATTGTGACAGTAGGCAACCCATTTCCATCCCAGTTTACAGCCAAAGTAACAGTTGCCACCAAGTCGAGTGCAAGTACGGACTGTCGCTCCATTATTTGTAAACACACTGTTCCCTGAAGGAGAAAAAACACATACACGCAAGAGAAAAATCAGTCTTCACGAGCCTGGGGCAAGTCTTAGGGCTGTCCTCTCTTTCCTGGGGAATGGCTTCTCAATTTGGGGTTTTCCTTCTACACTCCATCCTCTCATCTGCTGTTACATTTTTGGCGAGGGCCGCTGAGTCTGGTGCTAATCAGAGGAAGCTGAGGGAAGCAGGATTGTAAATATCTGGACAGTGATCTATGCATGTGGTGCAAAGGGCTCCCCTCTCTTAAGCTGTGGCAGACTTTCGGGGGTAGCAACAGATGATCAGGGCAGGGGCTGAAGAACACTCAGCCACCTCTTGCCTCTAGCCCCTCTGCTGACCGATACCGTGGTCTCCCTGCTGGGCTTATACCAATGGGGCTCTTCAAGTGCCTCAATCCTCGGAAGACCCTCAGTTTTCATGACCCATACCCATCCTTACTTACCTGAAGGCAACGAGATCACCAGGAGGAAGAGTAACCCAGAGAGACGGAGTCTCATAGTTGATGAGGATACAGAGCTACAGCTTCCTGGGGCTGGCTGTCTGGGAGGCTCCTTTATAGTGCTGGGCAAGGCTGGGTGGGGCTGGACACTGGCCTCATTCTAGCTGGAGGGATACCCAGGGGAGACAGGCTTTTTCAGGATTACAGGAAAAGGAATCCCTGGGCCGTTCTGTGTGGCTTCCTCTTCTACAAATCACGGGAGAGGAAAGGACTCAGTCAAGGTAGAAGAAAGGGAGAGACCAGGCATCATCCTGCTCAGAACTGAGCACTATTGCTGTGTCACTTCGAATGGACGCTGATGGGAAAATGGCAGGGAAATGTCTGCCTGTTTCTCCCATTCTTTGCAGTTCCACTGAAAACACAGGAGCCCAGAGAGGTGATGTGATAAAACAAGCTTAACTGAAGGCCGGAAAGGATGTCAGCAAGAATTTAGAGTGTTCCCAGAAGCAAAGGATCGCAGGGTGTCAACTGCTGGCCTGACCAAGAGTTAGGGAGGTGTTCAGACATAGTGAAGAAGGGAAAGCTTATTTGCCTATTGGAGGCTCGCGCTGCAGGGAGTCTCACCCCCCAGAACAGTTCACTGAGCGACTTGGTTTTCTAGATGGCTGATGTAGACAGTCAGCTGGACTTTGGGAACCAGTTCTGGGCAAGGTTCTGTTTTTGCAGTGGGTGAGTTAGAATTCTCTCCTGGCCCCTGAGAGCAGGAAGAGCTGGTTCAAGGTTGGCTGCCCTCTGTTAGGAGTAAAGCAGAACAACGCTTCCCTGGAGCTAGAGGGACGCGGTTCCCGGGAAGGGCCATTAAGTCTGCCTCCCTGGAGGGATGGTGGGAAAGAAGAAGGCATGAACTTAGGCTTTATTCTTGCCCCTGAGCCAGGCTTGTACCCGAATGATCCAAGACCGTAGGATTCTGAGTCTGTAAAGTCGCAGCAGAGCATAGTTTTATTGGTTACACTCTGTTTTGCTGTCACAGGCCCTTGGATGAATTATTTAGCATCTCTGAGTTTCAGCTCCCTCTTTTCTTTCTTTTTCTTTTTCTCTTTCTTTCTTTCCCTCTCTTTTTATTTTTAGGATTAAAAAAAATTGAGGTAGAGTTGCTGTACAATATTATGAAAGTCATAGGCATACAACATAGCGATTCACAAATTTTTAAGGTCCTTATCTAGTTATTATAGATTATAGATTTGCCGTGTTGTACAACATAGTCTCGTATCTGATTTTACACCTGTTTGTACCTTTTAATTTTCTACCCCTACATTGCCCCTCTGCTCTTCCATCTCCCCACTGGTAACCACTATATATATCTGTGAATCTGCTTTATTTGGTTATTTTCACTAGTTTGTTGTATCTTTTTTTTATAAAGAGTCAACATATAAATGATATCATACCATATTTGTCTTTCTCTGTCTTATTTCAGTTATTATAATACCCTCCAAGTCCATGTTGTTGTAAAGAGCAAAACTTTATTCTTTTTTATGGCTGAATAGTATTTCACTGCATGTGTATATATTTATATTTATATATAGCATAACTTTTTTAATCAATTTTTTTCTGTTGATGGGGCTTTGCTGGTGGCTCAGCAGTAAAGAATTTGCCTGCCATACAGGAGATGCAGGAGACACAGGTTCAGTCTCTGCGTTGGGAAGATCCTCTGGAGTAGGAAATGGCAACTCACTCCAGTATTCTTGCCTGGAAAGATTCCGTGGACAGAGGAGCCTGGTGGGCTACAGTCCAGGTGGGCTGCTCGAGTCGGGCGTGACTGAGTACACAGGCATGTTCTGTTGGTGGACACTTAGGTTGTCTCTATAGGGCTGCTATGACACTGGGGTGATATATCTTTTTGAATCAGTGTTTTTTTTTTTTTCCCAGATACTCTTCCTTTTCTCTAAAAGTGCACTGTAAGAGGTTTTTTTGAGGATGAAGTGAGATAAAGCTTACAAAATGCATTGTGCTCTTTGCTTCTCCTCTTCCTTCTCCTTTATTAAATTCTGCCACTATAGCTGTGTTTCTTTCTCTGTGGACCCTCTCCAAGAGACTTCTTAGTGAACGCAAGCCATCACTGGGAAAGTTTTATTCTGGTTTACAACAGTGGGTATGGTTGAGGACGTGGCTGCGGGTTGGAATGGGGATGGGAGAGAGATGGTGGGCGAGTGGGCTAGAAGCACCGAGGGAAGTGCTCGTTCAGGGCTGAGGACTCCCTTGCAAGATCCCAGGAAAGGCTCCCAGGAGACGCTTCAGTGGGCATATGATTCTGGCCCACAGAGCCCAGGCCGTCTGCTAACCATCTGCTATCATAGACGTAGTGTAGACCATAGCATAGACACAGCCACAGCACAGACACCTCATCCTTTCAGAGAGGGAGGAAGCAAGGCTCAGAGTCGTGAATGGACTTGCACAGAGGAAGGAAGCAAGCCGTGGGCTGTGCTGACATCAGATATTCAGCTGTCTTGATACTCAGCGCAGAACTCTGTCCTTCAGATATTTTAAATTGTTCAGTTGTGTTTTGGGGAAGATGGGAAGTATGAACTTAACATTTTCTAAATACTTCTGAGTCCCTCCTACACACAGTTCTGGAAAAAAAAGAAGATCTAACATGTGTCTGGGAATCAGTATATGTTCAGGACAGATCCTTTCCTTTCCATCCACAGATGTCCTATTCAATCACCATTCCAGCCTTTGGGAAGGAGTTTCTCCTAAGTGCGTTAAGTTGTTGCCACCTTCTGCTTGAAGTCTTGTTGAACAAAGCTGCCGGGGGAACAGAACGGCTTCCTTCTCTCCTATTTAGTATCGCTGTGTTGGTGCTTTCTTCCTTTATCTTAGTTTTCTAGAATTCTTATGCTTGCCTTACTCTCGTTACTACCAGATACTCTTCCTTTTCTCTAAAAGTGCACTGTAAGAGGTTTTTTTGAGGACGAAGTGAGATAAAGCTTACAAAATGCATTGTGCTCTTTGCTTCTCCTCTTCCTTCTCCTTTATTAAATTCTGCCACTATAGCTGTGTTTCTTTCTCTGTGGACCCTCTCCAAGAGACTTCTTAGTGAACGCAAGCCATCACTGGGAAAGTTTTATTCTGGTTTACAACAGTGGGTATGGTTGAGGACGTGGCTGCGGGTTGGAATGGGGATGGGAGAGAGATGGTGGGCGAGTGGGCTAGAAGCACCGTTCAGCTCGTT
The DNA here is from genome assembly GCA_006410675.1 of Oreotragus oreotragus. Lineage (NCBI taxonomy): Eukaryota > Metazoa > Chordata > Mammalia > Artiodactyla > Bovidae > Oreotragus > Oreotragus oreotragus. The sequence continues at coordinate 195,721 of SJYX01007288.1, read as the reverse complement.
CAGGGCTGAGGACTCCCTTGCAAGATCCCAGGAAAGGCTCCCAGGAGACGCTTCAGTGGGCATATGATTCTGGCCCACAGAGCCCAGGCCGTCTGCTAACCATCTGCTATCATAGACGTAGTGTAGACCATAGCATAGACACAGCCACAGCACAGACACCTCATCCTTTCAGAGAGGGAGGAAGCAAGGCTCAGAGTCGTGAACGGACTTGCACAGAGGAAGGAAGCAAGCCGTGGGCTGTGCTGACATCAGATATTCAGCTGTCTTGATACTCAGTGCAGAACTCTGTCCTTCAGATATTTTAAATTGTTCAGTTGTGTTTTGGGGAAGATGGGAAGTATGAACTTAACATTTTCTAAATACTTCTGAGTCCCTCCTACACACAGTTCTGGAAAAAAAAGCAGATCTAACATGTGTCTGGGAATCAGTATATGTTCAGGACAGACCCTTTCCTTTCCATCCACAGATGTCCTATTCAATCACCATTCCAGCCTTTGGGAAGGAGTTTCTCCTAAGTGCGTTAAGTTGTTGCCACCTTCTGCTTGAAGTCTTGTTGAACAAAGCTGCCGGGGGAACAGAACGGCTTCCTTCTCTCCTATTTAGTATCGCTGTGTTGGTGCTTTCTTCCTTTATCTTAGTTTTCTAGAATTCTTATGCTTGCCTTACTATCGTTACTTTACCTTTGAGAAAAAAAAGTGTCCACTGCACATCCTACCGAACCTTAATGAATTACCCTGTCAAACTGAATTATGCTTCCTTTTTAGCTGTCTCATTTTACTAGTCAGACAGTTCCTGAATGCAGTGACTTCACTGTTTATTTTTCTGCATGGGCAAATTTATTTTCTCCCATGGTTTTTATTTTTAAATTTTATTATTATTACATTATTACAACTACATTAAAAGTTATTAAGCTATGAGAATTATTCTTTTCTTTTCCATTATTATTAAAGGATATTGTATATAGCTCCCCATTATATACAGTAAGACCTTGTTTATTATCCATCCTATAAGTAATAGGTTGCATCTGCTAATCCCAAACTCCCAATGCATCTCTTCCCTCCCTCTTGGCAATCATAGTCTGTTCTATGTGTCTGTAAATCTACAGACTCCATCTTTTTTAGAACAGTTTTAGGTTCACAGCTAGATTGAGTGGAAAGTTCAAACAGCTTCCTCCTGTCAATCACCCCTACCAGAGTGGTATGTTTGTTTCAAATGATGACCGCCCACAGTGACATATATTATCATTCAGAATGTGTACTTTAGGCTAAGGTTCACCTGTGGGATTTATATTGTCAGCTTTGACAAATGTGTAACATTTCATCCCTCTTGNTGGAAAGTTCAAACAGCTTCCTCCTGTCAATCACCCCTACCAGAGTGGTATGTTTGTTTCAAATGATGACCGCCCACAGTGACATATATTATCATTCAGAATGTGTACTTTAGGCTAAGGTTCACCTGTGGGATTTATATTGTCAGCTTTGACAAATGTGTAACATTTCATCCCTCTTGTAGTATCATACAGAAACCTCACACCTTCCTAAAAATCCTCTGTCCTCTGGCTGGCTCTTATTCTTAAACTTTTAACATAAAATATTAACAAAAGATGAAATTTAATACACATAAAGAAAAACACATCACAGGCTTAGCTCAGTGACTGAACATACAGCAAACACTGTGTAACTACCACTCAGATCAAGGAAACAAATGTTCTCCAGCACCAGGGACGGTCCCATGCCCCGCCAGTGACTGCAGCTCACTCCCTCCCCTTGTGGGGGACAGCTCAGACGCCAGGTGTGCGGACCGGAGATGTATGGACACGTGGCGGGTGCACGCCTGGTGTGGGGCACGTGGTGGGCAGATTCCTGACGGGTGTACACGTGGTGCACAGACGCCTAGTGCCCAGGCACGTGCTGCGTGCGGGTGAGGACGGCCAGCGGAAGCACGTGGACCCAGGCGTGTGGACAGCTCTGGCTCGCGCCAGACCTAGGGACAGGGACCCACAGTCACCCAGGTGCGGGAAGCATGCCAAAGTGACGTCCTCGTGATAATCACTGTGGAAGGCTTTCTTATCTCTCCTTGCTATTCTTTGGAACTCTGCATTCAAATGGGTATATCTTTCCTTTTTTCCTTTGCCTTTACCTTCTCTTCTTTTCTCAGCTATTTGTAAGGCCTCCTCAGACAGCCATTCTGTCTTTTTGCATTTCTCTTTTCTTGGGGATGGTCTTGATCACTGCCTCCTGTACAATGTCATGAATCTCTGTCCATAGTTCAGGTACTGTGTCTATCAGATCCAATCCCTTGTATCTATTTGTCACTTCTACTGCATAATTGTAAGGGATTTGATGTAGATCATACCTGAATGGTCTAGTGGGTTTCCCTACTTTCTTCAAGTCTGAATTTGGCAATAAGGAGTTCATGATCTGAGCCACAGTCAGCTCCCGGTCTGTTTTTGCTGACTGTATAGAGCTTCTTCATCTTTGGCTGCAAAGAATATAATCAATCTGATTTTGGTGTTGACCATCTGGTGATGTCCATGCATAGTCTTCTCTTGTGTTGTTGGGAGAGGGTATCTGCTACGACCAGTGCGTTCTGTTGGCAAAATTCTGTTAGCTTTTGCCCTGCTTCATTTTGTACTCCATGGTCAAATTTGCCTGTTCCTCCAGGTATCTCTTGACTTCCTACTTTTGCATTCCAGTCCCCTGTAATGAGAAGGACATCTTTTTTGGGTGTTAGTTCTAGAAGGTCTTGTAGGTCTTGATGGAACCATTCAACTTCAGCTCCTTGGTATTAGTGGTTGGGGCACAGACTTGGATTACTGTGATATGGAATGGTTTGCCTTGGAAATGAACAGAGATCATCCTGTTGTTTTTGAGATTGCACCCAAGAACTGCATTTCAGACTCTTTTGTTGACTATGATGGCTGCTCCATTTCTTTTAAGGGACTCTTGCCTACAGTAGTAGATACAATGGTCATCTGATTAAAATTCGCCCATTCCAGTCTTTTTTAGTTCACTGATTCCTAAAATATTGATGTTCACTCTTGCCATCTCCTGTTTGACCACTTCCAATTTGCCTTGATTCATGGACCTAACATTCCAGGTTCATGTGTAATATTGCTCTTTATAGCACTGGACTTTACTTCCATTGCCAGCCTCATCCACAACTGGGCGTTGTTTTTGCTTTGGCTCCATCTCTTCATTCTTTCTGGAGTTATTTCTCCACTTTTCTCCAGTAGCATATTGGGCACCTGCTGACCTAGGGAGTTCATCTTTCAGTGTCATACCTTTTTGCCTTTTCATACTGTTCATGGGGTTCTCAAGGGAAGAATACTGAATTTGTTTGCCGTTCCCTTCTCCAGTGGACCAGATTTTGTCAGAATCCTCCACCATGACCCGTCCCTATTGGGTGGCCCTGCATGGCATGGCTCATAGTGTCATTAAGTTAGACAAGGCTGTGGTCCATGTAATCAGTTTGAGTAGTTTTCTTTGATTGCAGTTTTCATTCTGTCTGCCCTCTGATGGATAAAGGTAAGAGGCTTATGGAAGCTTCCTTATGGGAGAGACTGACTGAGGGGGAAACTGGGTCTTGTTCTGATGGGCAGGGCCAGCTCAGTAAATCTTTACTCCAATTTTCTGTTGCTGCGCGGAGCTGTGTCTCTCCCTGTTGTTTGACCCGAGACCAAACTACGGTGGAGGTAATGAAGATAATGGTGACCTCCTTCAAAAGGTTCCATGCACACACTGCTACAAACAGTGGCCCCAACCCTGCAGCAGGCCACTGCCTACCCACGCCTCCGCCAGAGACTCCTGGACTTTCACAGGCAAGTCTGGGTCAGTCTCTTGTGGGGTCACTGCTCCTTTCTTTTGGGTTCTGGTGCACACAAGATTTTGTTTGTGCTGTCTGACAGTCTGTTTCCCCAGTCCTGTGTAAGTTCTAGGAGCTCTATGGTGGGATTAATAGTGACTTCCTCTAAGAGGGCTTATGCCACACCTGGGTCTTTTGCACCCAGAGCCCCTGCCTCTGTGGCAGGCCACTGCTGACCCGTACCTCCGAAAGAGACACTCAGACACTCAAAGGCAGGTCTGGCTCAGTCTCTGTGGAGTCTCCCGGTGCGTACAAGGTTTTCTTTGAGCCCTCCAAGCATGTCTGGTGGGTATGCGGTTTGATCTAAATACAATTTTGCCCCTCCTACTGTCTTGCTGGGGCTTCTCCTTTGTCTTTGGAGGTGGGTTATCTTTTTTTGGTGGGATCCAACATTCTCCTGTCAATGGTTGTTCAGCAGCGAGTTGTAATTTTGAAGTTCTTACAGTGCATGTCCTTCTACTCCACTATCTTGTTACTTGTAAGGAGAGGTACTCATTACACTTGTGTGCTTGTGTAATCCAGGGTCTGTCTCTTGGTTTTCCACTCTCCCAAAGCATATCAATCCCCCAGGGACCAGATTCACATAAACCAGGCTCATCTGCTTTATTTGCAAAGCATATCTCACAATATATTGCTTTATGATGAGAAACAGTTATCATGGGGTTGAAATATTCTGTGTCAGCTGAGTTGCAGCATGGGTACTTTGAGCCCCTCATGCACTGCTGGAGGATGAACATGGTTGGATTATTTTATGATCATGATTACACTGGTAAGGGGTCAGCCAGAGAATGATGCTTTTTATTGCTATGAGTTTGAAGTCCGCTTGTCTTACATTGGTTTTCCTTGGTTTGTGTCCTAATATATACTTCCTAAAGTTGAAATAATGTTTATGTTGAGGCTTATCTGGTAGTTGGAGTACATGTCTAAACCTCGTATCTGTCTTTTAAAGACAGAAAGGCTCCTCACAGTGCCCAGCAGTTTGGTGCTGTGTGATACAGATGGTCTCATCCTAGGTTAAGCTGAACATGATTTGCTGGTGGCATCAGAAATACGACGGTTTTTAGTATTTTTCCCACTGCTCTATACGGTAGCCAGTTCAGCTTCCTTCTAGGTCTCTTTATATGAGAGAGAATAAAATTCCATCTTATTTAAGTCACTTTTATTTTGGGGTTTCTCATTATTTATATTATACCAGATCCTAACTGTCACCACAGGCAAATTATGTTTAATAGAAAGCTGGCCAACCTATGTGAACATTAGCAAAAAAGAGGAAACCAAAAAATATAACAGTGTTTATAGGCAAAAAAGGAAAAAATGTCACTATGTCAAAAGCAGTTCATTTGGGAGCTAACTGGTTCTTGTGGGGGTGGATTTAATCCACCTAGTTGGATTTAATTCATTTGTTTTATAGGGTAAAATTTGCCCAATTAGGAAATCAGTTTGTCCACATGCTTCAATGCTGGAATCTGTTTGTGGTGTTTTTGTTGGAATTTTTCAGGGTCTTTTGTGTTTTGGCATTATAAAGCTTATAAAAACGGGAAATTATTTCATCTATCCTGAAGGAAAGCTCTTTGGGGTTCATATTAGATATGTTAAGATCAAAAGAGCAATGGTCCCTGAATGACTCACAATTAATCTGGCAGTCAGATGCGCTTTGCAAAGGAGAGGAACACTCTGATAATGAACTGCCCTAGGGGCTCCCTTGGACTTGAGGCATTCAATTCTAATGTCCTATACAGGCGCTCTGGAGAAGGAAATGGCAACCCGTTCCAGTATACTTGCATGGAGAATTTCATGGACAAGAGGAGCTAGCGGGCTACAGTCCGTGGTGTGAGGGGAGTGTGTAATTTCCTCGTTTTTGTCTTGCTGCAGCAAAAATTTGAAGTGATGGATGGAGCAGTGTTATAGCTCAGTTTTATTAGGAAAAACAGGATAGTACTCCCTCGAAGAGTGAGGGCAGGTTGACCCAAAAGAGAAGAGAGGCCTCAGTCCTAGGCTTCCCTCCTTTTGTACATTCGTCTCCTCCCACCTGAGCCTGCCCTGCGTAAACTGGGTTAGTCAGGAGGTTTGTTTGTTCTACCTGAGGTCCTCACTCTGGTCCTCGGAACTTCCTTTGTTCTATTTTCACAGGCTTTTCCTTTTCTTGTCTTTTAGCCACCGCCATTCTGGATTCCTTTCTCCTATTCTAACTACCTAACAGATGGACCTAGAGTGTCGTATGCTTAGTGAAATATGTCAGAAAAAGAAACATATACTATATGATTTCACTTACATGTGGAATTTAAAAATAAAAACTTATGGAAAAACATAATCACAGAGAAACAAAGTCACAGATACAGAAAACAGGTGAGCAGCAGAGTTAAAGAGGGTAGAGAAGAAGAGAAATAGATCAGGGAAATTAAGAGGTACAAATTTTCAGTTAAAAAATAAATGAGTCATTGGTATGAAACATAAACAAACAAGCAAACAAACAAGCCCTGGGAGCTGTGTACTGCTCCATTCTCTGAATCTATGTCTATAGCTAAAGTTGTAAACTGATCTACATATATGTACACTGCATATATAAAATTTTCATAATAAGTTCATATGTATACACCCATTCACCACGGCAGCGGCTGAGTGTGCCAGGCTGCGATGGCACAGGAAAGGCCGGGAGGATCTACTTTAGTCTGAGGTCAGGTGCGGAAGCCGGGAGGAGCAACCCCATGTCCAAGGAGCAGTGGCTGTGTGGGCGCAGAAGGGCCTAGAGGAGATATTCCATGTTCAAGGTCAAGAGGGGCGGTGGTGAGGAGATACCCCTCATCCAAGGTAAGGAGCAGTGGCTGTGCTTTGCTGGAGCAGACATGAAGAGATACCCCACATCCAAGGTAAGAGAAATCCAAGTTAGATGGTAGGTGTTGCAAGAAGGCATCAGAGGGCAGACACCCTGAAACCATACTCACAGAAAACTCGGACCACAGCCTTGTCTAACTCAATGAAACTAAGCCATGCCCATGGAGCCACCGAAGATGGACGGGTCATGGTGGAGAGGTCACCAACTACCAGAGTTCACTCAGACTCATGTCCATTGAGTCAATGTTGCCATCCAGCCATCTCATCTTCTGTCATCCCTTTCTCTTCCTGCCTCCAATCCCTCCCAGCATCAGAGTCTTTTCCAATTAGTCAACTCTTCACATGAGGTGGCCAAAGTACTGGAGTTTCAGCTTTAGCATTAGTCCTTCCAAAGAACACCCAGGACTGATGTTTAGAATGGACTGGTTGGATCTCCTTGCCATCCAAGGGGCTCTCAAGGGTCTTCTCCAACACCACAGTTCAAAAGCATCAATTCTTGGGCGCTCAGCTTTCTTCACAGTCCAACTCTCACATCCACACATGACCACTGGAAAAACCACAGTCTTGACTACGTGGACTTTTGTTGGCATAGTAATGTCTCTACTTTTGAATATGCTATCTAGGTTGGTCATAACTTTCCTTCCAAGGAGTAAGTATCTTTTAATTTCATGGCTGCAGTCACCATCTACAGTGATTTTGGAGCCCCCCAAAATAAAGTCTGACACTGTTGCCTTGTCTATTTGCCATGAAGTGATGGGACCAGATACCATGATCTTAGTTTTCTGAATGTTGAGCTTTAAGTCAACTTTTTCACTTTCCTCTTTCATTTTCATCAAGAGGCTCTTTAATTCTTCTTCACTTTATACTCAACTCCCTTTTATTATTGCTTCAAAATATATCCTAACATCATTTACGGCAAATCCTTCTTCTTCTAGGGTGTTTGGTGATTATTTTTTGGACACTTTATCTGAGAACTTTATTTTTAGTTGAGAGGCCCAATGCACAATACAATGATCACCCTAACTAGTCTCCTTCTAGTGCAGTGGGTCCATGCAGAAGGGTTCTTGATTTTAAAAGTTTGACTGGAAGGACATTGTGAAAGCTGCTCAGTTTTGAGCATATTACTACTGATGAAAATCTCATGAAGGCTAGCATTTTCATTTTGCCACGAGCATAACATGGAACTATTCAAGATTAATATGTTAGCTCAGACATCACATCTTATGAATGCCTTCCCCTCTCTTCACATGTCCCTCCTCTCCCAGAGTAGCTCAGTTCCCCCTTTTATCTGTCCATAGTGGCCAAACACTTTCCTTCAGAGACTTTTCACATTTATATTGATTAGTAACTTGAGTTTTCTTCAATATCCATCTTTCACTACATAGTATAATCAACTTAATGATAGCCCCACATTTGTCTGGTATATTATTATACTCACAGCAATAGTATTGTGCTTGGGACATAATAGATAATATATACATACTGAAAATATGAACTGACAATAAGTTCTTTTATATTAAATCCAATCATTAAATACATATTTATCAACTGCCTATTATGCCAAACACTATCTAGGCACTTATATCAATTATCAAAAAAAAAAAAAAAAGAAAAAATACTTGCCTCATGAATGTTAAGGTCTAGTTATGTAAAACAAAAAATAAGCTATAATTGTTACCAATTAAGTTTTGTATTTCATATTGGTAGGTGAGAAATACTTTGGGAAAATAGATTTGGAGCAGAGAAACATATGGAAGCTTCCTTATGGGAGAGACTGACTGAGGGGGAAACTGGGTCTTGTTCTGATGGGCAGGGCCAGCTCAGTAAATCTTTACTCCAATTTTCTGTTGCTGCGCGGAGCTGTGTCTCTCCCTGTTGTTTGACCCGAGACCAAACTACGGTGGAGGTAATGAAGATAATGGTGACCTCCTTCAAAAGGTTCCATGCACACACTGCTACAAACAGTGGCCCCAACCCTGCAGCAGGCCACTGCCTACCCACGCCTCCGCCAGAGACTCCTGGACTTTCACAGGCAAGTCTGGGTCAGTCTCTTGTGGGGTCACTGCTCCTTTCTTTTGGGTTCTGGTGCACACAAGATTTTGTTTGTGCTGTCTGACAGTCTGTTTCCCCAGTCCTGTGTAAGTTCTAGGAGCTCTATGGTGGGATTAATAGTGACTTCCTCTAAGAGGGCTTATGCCACACCTGGGTCTTTTGCACCCAGAGCCCCTGCCTCTGTGGCAGGCCACTGCTGACCCGTACCTCCGAAAGAGACACTCAGACACTCAAAGGCAGGTCTGGCTCAGTCTCTGTGGAGTCTCCCGGTGCGTACAAGGTTTTCTTTGAGCCCTCCAAGCATGTCTGGTGGGTATGCGGTTTGATCTAAATACAATTTTGCCCCTCCTACTGTCTTGCTGGGGCTTCTCCTTTGTCTTTGGAGGTGGGTTATCTTTTTTTGGTGGGATCCAACATTCTCCTGTCAATGGTTGTTCAGCAGCGAGTTGTAATTTTGAAGTTCTTACAGTGCATGTCCTTCTACTCCACTATCTTGTTACTTGTAAGGAGAGGTACTCATTACACTTGTGTGCTTGTGTAATCCAGGGTCTGTCTCTTGGTTTTCCACTCTCCCAAAGCATATCAATCCCCCAGGGACCAGATTCACATAAACCAGGCTCATCTGCTTTATTTGCAAAGCATATCTCACAATATATTGCTTTATGATGAGAAACAGTTATCATGGGGTTGAAATATTCTGTGTCAGCTGAGTTGCAGCATGGGTACTTTGAGCCCCTCATGCACTGCTGGAGGATGAACATGGTTGGATTATTTTATGATCATGATTACACTGGTAAGGGGTCAGCCAGAGAATGATGCTTTTTATTGCTATGAGTTTGAAGTCCGCTTGTCTTACATTGGTTTTCCTTGGTTTGTGTCCTAATATATACTTCCTAAAGTTGAAATAATGTTTATGTTGAGGCTTATCTGGTAGTTGGAGTACATGTCTAAACCTCGTATCTGTCTTTTAAAGACAGAAAGGCTCCTCACAGTGCCCAGCAGTTTGGTGCTGTGTGATACAGATGGTCTCATCCTAGGTTAAGCTGAACATGATTTGCTGGTGGCATCAGAAATACGACGGTTTTTAGTATTTTTCCCACTGCTCTATACGGTAGCCAGTTCAGCTTCCTTCTAGGTCTCTTTATATGAGAGAGAATAAAATTCCATCTTATTTAAGTCACTTTTATTTTGGGGTTTCTCATTATTTATATTATACCAGATCCTAACTGTCACCACAGGCAAATTATGTTTAATAGAAAGCTGGCCAACCTATGTGAACATTAGCAAAAAAGAGGAAACCAAAAAATATAACAGTGTTTATAGGCAAAAAAGGAAAAAATGTCACTATGTCAAAAGCAGTTCATTTGGGAGCTAACTGGTTCTTGTGGGGGTGGATTTAATCCACCTAGTTGGATTTAATTCATTTGTTTTATAGGGTAAAATTTGCCCAATTAGGAAATCAGTTTGTCCACATGCTTCAATGCTGGAATCTGTTTGTGGTGTTTTTGTTGGAATTTTTCAGGGTCTTTTGTGTTTTGGCATTATAAAGCTTATAAAAACGGGAAATTATTTCATCTATCCTGAAGGAAAGCTCTTTGGGGTTCATATTAGATATGTTAAGATCAAAAGAGCAATGGTCCCTGAATGACTCACAATTAATCTGGCAGTCAGATGCGCTTTGCAAAGGAGAGGAACACTCTGATAATGAACTGCCCTAGGGGCTCCCTTGGACTTGAGGCATTCAATTCTAATGTCCTATACAGGCGCTCTGGAGAAGGAAATGGCAACCCGTTCCAGTATACTTGCATGGAGAATTTCATGGACAAGAGGAGCTAGCGGGCTACAGTCCGTGGTGTGAGGGGAGTGTGTAATTTCCTCGTTTTTGTCTTGCTGCAGCAAAAATTTGAAGTGATGGATGGAGCAGTGTTATAGCTCAGTTTTATTAGGAAAAACAGGATAGTACTCCCTCGAAGAGTGAGGGCAGGTTGACCCAAAAGAGAAGAGAGGCCTCAGTCCTAGGCTTCCCTCCTTTTGTACATTCGTCTCCTCCCACCTGAGCCTGCCCTGCGTAAACTGGGTTAGTCAGGAGGTCTGTTTGTTTTACCTGAGGTCCTCACTCTGGTCCTCGGAACTTCCTCTGTTCTATTTTCGCGGGCTTTTCCCTTTTTTGTCTTTTAGCCACCACCATTTTGGACTCCTTTTCTCCTATTCTACCTAACCTTCCCCCATCAAGAGATGGGAGGCCCAATTCTTGGGGAATAGGACCATTGCTATCTCTCTGGCTACTTCCTGCTGAGCTGGGACAGTGAGGGGCATTGGGCCTCCCCCTCTTGCTAGTCTCAAGCCTCGAGTCTTTATGGTGGTGTCCGTCGAAGGGTGAGTGATATTTTCCGTGGTCAGCTGTAGCTTTATATATTCTTGTTAAACTGGCACTGCATGTTGTAGCCTGTTGACTTGGACAGAGACAAAATGGGTTAGACAATTGATAATACATGGAGCCATCATAAGCAGCATCAGTATTGATAACAAAGATTAGTAGGGGCATTAGGAAGCTCCAAATTCCCCCTCACTAGGAGAAGGATCCCCTAAAGAGACTGTAGCCACCCCAAGACCTCTCCAGTTCGTTTTTTTGAGGTCCTATTAAAAGACACTTACTCCTTGCAAGAAAAGTTATGACCAACCTAGATAGCATATTCAAAAGCAGAGACATTACTTTGCCAACTAAGGTCCGTCTAGTCAAGGCTATGGTTTTTCCCGTGGTCGTGTATGGATGTGAGAGTTGGACTGTAAAGAAAGCTGAGCGCCACAGAATTGATGCTTTTGAACTGTGGTGTTGGAGAAGACTCTTGAGAGTCCCTTGGACTGCAAGGAGATCCAACCAGTCCATTCTGAAGGAGATCAGCCCTGGGATTTCTTTGGAGGGAATGATGCTAAAGCTGAAACTCCAGTACTCTGGCCACCTCATGTGAAGAGTTGACTCATTGGAAAAGACTCTGATGCTGGGAGGGACTGGGGGCAAGAGGAGAAGGGGACGACCGAGGATGAGATGGCTAGATAGCATCTTTGACTCGATGGACATGAGTCTGAGTGAACTCCAGGAGATGGTGATGATCAGGGAGGCCTGGCATGTTGAGATTCATGGGGTTGCAGAGTCAGACACAACTAAGTGACTGAACTGAATTGAGGGACAATGTTTTTCTTGAGGACTGTGAGACTTGCTTTAACTTAGCTGGAGGTATTTACCCAGAAACAACACATCTCATTCAAGATGGGTCAAGTCCCTCCTTGTTCAGGGATCAGGAGATCTGTCTCCTGTCTGTTTTGGAGTACAACCCCTGCCAAGCTGTGTTGGCTCTTTAGAGCTGTCCTGAGAAATCTTATCCCCAGAAACTTAATTTTGGGGATGTTCATTAGAATGACGCCCATTTGTAGTCCTGAATAGGTATCTGAGATCTCTCTGGGGCTCACAGGGTACTGAGTGTCCTCTTCTGTTTTCTTTCATGACTTGATCAGTGAGTAGTGAATCCAGGAGTCATGTCCTAACACCTTGACTCCTGTGGGGGTGGAAAGTATTACAGGGTAGGGGCCCTTCCATGTGGGCTGGAGCTGAGCCTTTGGGGACCCATCTTTCCAGACTTTAATTAAGACTTGAGTCCCTGGAACATGTAGTGGTGGCCCTTTAGAATCTTTTGGGTCCTGCTTGGCACTCCACAAGCATATATCTTATTGCAGTTGTCCAATGACCATGGTATAAGATCAGAGGGTCTGAGCCTCTGGATCTAGGAAGAGGTCATTGACATAAACAAAAGGTCTCCCATATAGCATCTCATAAGAACAAAGACCAACCTGTTCCTTAGGGGCGATACGGGTGTGGAGGAGAGCTATTGGTAAAGCCTCCTTCCCTCCTGGGGAGGTCTCCTCGGTTATCTTATCATTAATTTTAAGAATTGATTGACTCTTTCTACTTTTCCTGAAGACTGAGGCCTCTAGACACAATGGAGATAATAAGTAATGCCCAATGCTTTAGAGACCCCTTAAGTGACCTTAGAAGTAAATGATATCCCATTGTCACTTTGACCTGGGCAGGCCAGATCTCGGAATCTCAGAATGATTTCATGGAGCAGTTTTTTTTTTTTTTTTTTTTAACCACCTCCTCAGACTTCCCTGGTGGCTCAGATGGTAAAGCGTCTGCCTACAACGTGGGAGACCCAGGTTCAATCCCTGGGTTGGGAAGATCTCCTGGAGAAGGAAATGGCAACCCACTCCAGTAATCTTGCCTGGAGAATCCCATGGACAGAGGAGCCTGGTAGGCTACAGTCCAGGAGGTTGCAAAGAGTCGGACATGACTGAGTGACTTCACCTCACCAGCCTTCTCAGTCTGGGTGGGAAAGCCTTCAATCCATCCTATGAATGCATCATGACTAATAGGTATTTATACCCTTGAGAAACTGACATTTGGGTGAAGTCCATCTGCCAGTCCTCTCCTGGGTGGGTCTCACGTCACTGGTTGGGCTGGGCCAGCTGGGGTCTTCAAGCTCTTTTGGAGTTGTTCAATTTTCCAGTGGGAAGGAGATTACTTGTCTTATAGTCATTTGGAGGCCTGTTCCTCTGAAGGATCTTTCTAGTAGTCTTTGGAAGGACTTTCCCCCTAAATTAGTGGTGGCATGTAAAGAGTTAACCAACTTCCATTGGAAGTTCCAGGAAGAAAAAGGAGTCCCTCCTTGTGGAACCACCCCATATGATCTTCGTGAAAGCCCTCACTGTTAGCTTTAAGAGTCCCTCACCTTCAGTATATGAAGGAGTTTCTGGCATATTTGTCTGTGGAACTAAGGAACCCCTATTAGGTCTGTGGAACTAAGGAACCCCTATTAGGTCATTGTTCTGTAATGCTGCTCAGAAGCTGCCTCAGCAGCTGCTTGGCTCCCTTGTGCCACTTCCAGGCTCCCTTTTTGGTGTCCTTTACAGCGGGGACTGAAATCTTAGTGGGCAGATGAACTGCCTCCAAGAGCCTAAGGATTTTACCACCATATTTGATTGGGGAGCCTCAGGTGGTCAAGTGGCCTCTTTCTTTCCAAACAGCAGCATGTGTATGTAGCACCAGAAAGGCATACTTGCAGTCAATGTAAATGGCTACTTTTTTTTTCCTTTTTCCAGTTCTAAAGCTGGAGTCAGGGCTATGAGCTCAGCTGCTGCTGCTGCTGCTGCTGAGTCACTTCAGTCATGTCCAACTCTGTGTGATCCTGTAGACCGCAGCCCACCAGGCTCCCCCGTCCTTGGGATTCTCCAGGCAAGAACACTGGAGTGGGTTGCCATTTCCTTTGGGCTGAAATACCTGGTGGCAAAGGTTTAGCCTCTATGGTCTCAAAATTGGAGACTACTGAATAGCCAGCTCTTCTTTTTCCTCCAAGACAAATCTGCNCAGCCCACCAGGCTCCCCCGTCCTTGGGATTCTCCAGGCAAGAACACTGGAGTGGGTTGCCATTTCCTTTGGGCTGAAATACCTGGTGGCAAAGGTTTAGCCTCTATGGTCTCAAAATTGGAGACTACTGAATAGCCAGCTCTTCTTTTTCCTCCAAGACAAATCTGCTTCCTTCAGTGTGCCAGATTTTCTCAGGATTGGTCAGAGGATCTTCTGACAGTCCCTCTCGGGGTTTTGTCCAGTTTCTAGGCAAGACTGAAAGGGGAGAGAGCCCTCGAGGGTAGGCAGGAAGGTAACTGGGTTAAAAACCTCACAAGGAGATATTCCATGACTGGATTTTCCATCAGCACTAGTTGATATCTGAGGCTCCTTTGATCAGACATCCATAAATGGCTTCTCCCATTCAGAAATTGTTTACTTGGTGGCTGGTAAAAATAGTTTGCCCCCAAAAGAGAGTTTTAAAGCATATTCTAAATCAGGACTGCAATAGCTGCAAGGTTTCGATGTCAGGGGGAGATTTCTTCCCAGTAAGGGAGGAGGACAATCAAGGATCACTCAAACTGTTGGGAAAATACATGTCCATCCCAGCAACAAAGTGCTCAAGTGAATCTTTTTGTAATTGTTTTTCCTATAGCACCCAGAATGGTACAGGTTTCGGGGGAGAAGGTTCTGGAGCAGGAGGTCAGGACTGAGTAGGTAGTCCCTGTGTCAACTAAGAAATTCTTGGATTTACCTGCCACATCCAGTTGTACCCTTGGCTCTAGCCCCATGATGGGTAGCTGTGACCGGTGTGCTGGCTGGAGCAGGCCGCTTCAGTCCTGTTGAACCATCGTGAGGGAAGCCTTGGTGCTTGACCTTGAGGCTTTTGGGTCCTGAGGGCAGAGTGCCACCCAATATCCCAACTGATGGCATTTGTAGCAAGCTGTTTTAAGAGACTCGTCATGGTTTGGACACTCTTTGGCCCAGTGTCTTGCCTGTCTACAGATCAGGCATCTGTCCTGTGCCTTGTCCTTTAAGGACTTGGGGTTTGCCAAGGGCTTCCTTGGAGGTCGGCCAGCACCTGGGCATGTCTTGTCTTTTTCCTTTTCTCCCTTTCCTGAGCCATGGTCTCCTCTCGCATTCTCTGTTATAAAAGGTCTGGACCGTCTCATCTAAAGAGGAAGCAGGGTCTTGCTGCTGTTGGAACTTTATCCTGATGTCTATGCACACTGGGACAGGAATTTGCTCTTTAAAATCACCTGTCCCTTGTAAGAGTCTAAGTGCAGATTGGTTAACTTTTAGAAGGCCTTTTTTAGACTTTCCAGAAAGGCAGTGGGGTTCTCGTTGGGTTCCTGAGTTATTGCTGAGACTGGGCACAGTCCCACAGCTAATAGGCTTCCTTCTATTTTCATGGGTGAACTTCCTTAGGGGTGAGTCTTTTTGAAGCCTATCTTACCCAGTACTGTTACAACCTGAGAGCCAGGCACCCCCGAGTCAGGGTGCAGATCCCCAGGCAGGCTGAGGTGTGACAGTCTTCTGGAGATTGAATCCCCAGGCGTGTTGAGGCAGGTCAGCCTCCTGAGAATTGGGTCCCTAGGCAGGTTGAGGCATGTTGACCTCCTGGGACCCCTGGACTGGTGGATCCCTGAGCAGGTTGAGGCATGACAACCTCCCAAGGACCAGATCCCTAGGCAGGTCAAGGCAGGTCGACCTCCTGGGATGCCTGAACTGGTGCCTCCCTCAGCAGGCTGAAGTGTGACAACCTCCCGGGGAGAAGATCCCGAGGCAGGTTGAGGCAGGTTGACCTCCTGAGATCCCCGGGCTGGAGTTGGGTGTCCCCAGGGTTTCCTGTGTGACCAGTGCTGGGTAGGATTCAGGGGTTGTAATCTTAACTCATTGCTGGTTTGTCCACTGCAGATGGGAATAGTATCATAATGTAAAGCAATTCAAGTCTGTGCCCTGAGACTGGGAACCTGGTGCAACAGTCATAAACCGTATCCTCTTATTGCTCTGACAGAATGTAAGTCACTGATTTCCTCCCCTACTCCTCCATAAGAGGAGTTTAGGATGTTTCCAATGGTAAATATTTCATTGTCATAGATTCACTTTAGGTAATAAAAGAAGTCATGACAAAGGAGTGGGTTATCCGGTCCTGTTAGGGGGATTCAGTACCGTTCAATTGCTCAGTTGTGTCTGACTCTTTGCACCTCCATGGACTGCAGCACACCAGGCTTCCCTGTCCATCAGCAACTCCCAGAGCTTACTCATACTCATGTCCATTGAGTCGGTGATGCTATCCACCATCTCATCCTCTGTTGTCCCCTTCTCCTCCTGCCTTCAATCTTCCCCAGCATCAGGGTCTTTTCAAATGAATCAGTTCTTCGCATCAGGTGGCCAAAGGATGGGGGTTTCAGCTTCAGCATCAGTCCTTCCAATGTATATTCAGGGCTGATTTCCTTCCAGATGGACTGGTTGTATCTCTTTGCAGTCCAAGGGACTCTCAAACTATAGTTCAAAAGCATCAATTCTTTGATGCTCAGCTTTCTTTATAGTCCAACTTTCATATCCATACATGACTATTGGAAAAACCATAGCCTTGACTAGACAGACCTTTGTTGGCAAAGTAATGTCTCTGCTTTTTAATATGCTGTCTAGGTTGGTCATAAGTTTTCTTCCAAGGGGCAAACCTCTTTTAATTTTATGACTGCAGTCACCATCTGCAGTGATTTTGGAGCCCCCCAAATAAAGTCTCTCACTGTTTCCCCATCTATTTCCCATGAAGTGATGGGACCAGATGCCATGATCTTAGTTTTCTGAATGTTGAGCTTTAAGCCAAATTTTTCACCCTCCTCTTTCACTTACATCAAGAGGCTCTTTAGTTCTTCTTTGCTTTCTGTGATAAGGGTGGTGTCATCTGCATATCTGAGATTATTGATATTTCTCCCGGCAATGTTGATTCCAGCTTGAGCTTCATCTAGCCCAGCGTTTCTTATGATGTACTTTGCGTATAAGTTAAATAAGTAGGATGACAATATACAGCCTTGATGTACTCCTTTCCCTATTTGGAATCAGTCTGTTGTTCCATGTCCAGTTCTAACTGTTACTTCCTGACCCACATACCGATTTTTCAAGAGGCAGGACAGATGGTCTGGTATCCCCATCTCTTTAAGAGTTTTCCACAGTTTGTGGTGATCCATACAGTAAAAGGCTTTGGCATAGTCAATAAAGCAGAAATAGATGTTTTTCTGGAACTCTCTTGCTTTTTCCACGATCAAGCAGATGTTGGCAATTTGATCTCTGGTTCCTTTGCCTTTTCTAAAACCAGTTTGAACATCTGGAAGTTCACATTTCACGTATTGCTGAAGCCTGGCTTGGAGAATTTTGAGCATTACTTTGTTAGTGTGTGAGGTGAGTGCAGTTGTGTGGTAGTTTGAGCATTCTTTGGCATTGCCTTTCTTTGGGATTGGAGTGAAAACTGACCTTTTCCAGTCCTGTGGCCACTGCTGAGTTTCCAAATTTGCTGGCATATTGAGTGCATCACTTTCACAGCATCATCTTCCAGGATTTGAAATAGCTCACCTGGAATTCCATCACCTCCACTAGCTTGTTCACAGTAATGCTTCCTAAGGCCCACTTGACTTCGCATTCCAGGATGTCTGGTTCTAGGTGAGTAATCATACCATGATTATCTGGGTCCTGAAGATCTTTTTTGTATAGTTCTTCTGTGTGTTCTTGCCACCTCTTCTTAAGATCTTCTGCTTCTGTTCAGTTCAGTTCAGTCACTCAGTCATGTCCGACTCTTTGCGACCCCATGAATCGCAGCACGCCAGGCCTCCCTGTCCATCACCAACTCCCGGAGTTCACTCAAACTCACGTCCATTGAGTCCATGATGCCATCCAGCCATCTCATCCTCTGTCGTCCCCTTTTCCTCCTGCCCCCAATGCCTCCCAGCATCAGAGTCTTTTCCAATGAGTCAACTCTTCACATGAGGTGGCCAAAGTACTGGAGTTTCAGCTTTAGCATCATTCCTTCCAAAGAAACCCCAGGGTTGATCTCCTTCAGAATGGACTGGTTGGATCTCCTTGCAGTCCAAGGGACTCTCAAGAGTCTTCTCCAACACCACAGTTCAAAAGGAGCAATTATTTGGCACTCAGCTTTCTTCACAGTCCAACTCTCACATCCATACATGACCACAGGAAAAACCATAGCCTTGACTAGATGGACCTTTGTTTGCAAAGTAATGTCTCTGCTTTTGAATATGCTATCTAGGTTGGTCATAACTTTTTTTCCAAGGAGTAAGCATCTTTTAATTTCATGACTGCAGTCACCATCTGCAGTGATTTTGGAGCCCCCCAAAAATAAAGTCTGACGCTGTTTCCACTGTTTCCCCATGCTTCTGTTAGGCGCATTTTAATAATAGGCTGGCTGGAGCGATGTTGCCTACAAGAGGGCAGGGTCCTGGTTGTAGAAGTTAGTAAGTGGCTTAAAAACAAATTGATAATAGACAATAGACCAGATGTTCCATAAAAGTGGAGTGGAGATTTGATCCAGCGGTATGTTTGTAACTTTAGGAGAAAGGTGGTAAGGGTTTGGGCCCAATCGACCTGCAGGGCTAACTCCCAAAGTGGGAAACATTGTCCCTGGAAGCCCAGTCGCTCTTGAAACGGTGCCACAAACAGATGGACTTCTAGCAGGCATTGTGTGCCTGTCACCCACCCTAGTGGGTTCACTGAGATGCTGCTGTTGCATATGTTTAGGAAACATGGAAGATGAAGGCCTGAATATCTAGAAGGATTGGATATTATACAGTATTTCCCTCCCAGGACAAGCTATTTTCTGGTTGTCCCTCAAGAAGATTGTAAAGGCAACACTGGTCCCAGACAGGGCTTGGGAAAAGAGCATGAAACAGGAGGGAAGGGGGGCAGGCAAAACTTTCGAGAGAATGACATAGCCCAAAGGAATAACACAAACCGATTAAAATCAAATGGGTCCAAGATGACAAGTC
The DNA here is from genome assembly GCA_006410675.1 of Oreotragus oreotragus. Lineage (NCBI taxonomy): Eukaryota > Metazoa > Chordata > Mammalia > Artiodactyla > Bovidae > Oreotragus > Oreotragus oreotragus. Next base: position 176,569 of record SJYX01007288.1, on the reverse strand, counting down.
AAATTCAACTAAACCTTGATGCTCAATCTGCAAGCTAAACACATACCCAGGGCCACCAGGACAATTCCAAGGCGCTGTCAAAAGACGGAGGAGTGGGTGGTTCCCTAATTGTTGGAATGATCCTCCCCCTCATTAGCATGTGAAATTACCCAGCCTGACAATTCCATGGCCACTGCACTCTCCTCTGTGATGGCCCACACCTTGTGGAATGTGCTTCTCTCTGAATCCGAACAAATCCACCTCTTACCTATTGCTGTGTCTCTAACTGAATTTTTGCAATGAAACATCAGAGCCTGAGCTTCATTAGGTCCTGAAGCCAGATGCCATAGGTTTTGGCTGGGCTCAAGTCCTGGGAGAGAGGAGTTGAAGGATGGGAGGAAATAGCAGTGGGAAAAAAGTGCCAAGGAATCCCCTTCATAAGCAGCCAGAAAATCTGCTAAATACCTGACCTGGGCTCACAGTTTTCATTGGCCTGATTCTTGGCACAAAGAAGATTAAGGGCAGAAGAGCCCTCACTCACTTGGACAACAGCTACTGGGGCGCAGAGGATAGTGGAGTCTTCAGGACATGCTGGGGAGCAGCCTCTCCAGAATCCCTCAGCTGCGTCCACTGCTGCTCTCCTGTTCACAGCGGGTTCGAGGAAACAAGGAACGAGAGATTATAAAGGAATTAAGATTTTTTTAACCATATGTCCTTCCAGTCACAGGAGCGAGGACCTCTTCCCTTAACGGGAGGTCTTCTGGAATCTGAGACCTTGCCACGTGAGCTTTCTGCTGTTTGTTTTGGCTTCCCGTTTGCCAGCATGCTGGGCTTCTTGTCACTTGCACTGTGCTGGGTTTTCTTCACGTTCAGCTTCTGCCACAGAAGCTTTCGCCGAGTTGGACTTCTGCTGTGTTTTCACGTCTGCCTTGCGGGGCCAAACTGAGGTTGTTTCAGCTAGGTTATATCCGAGAAATGGCACCATAGATGTTGGGGGAGCATGTAATTTCCTCGGTTCTGTCTTGCCACAGCAAAAATTTGATGCGATGGATGGAGCAGCGGTATAGCTCAGTTTTATCAGGAAAAACAAAGGATAGTACACCCTTGATAGTACACCCTCCAGGAGTGAGGGTGGACCAACCGAAAAACAAGAGAGGCCTCAGTCCTTATAGACTTCCTCCTTTTATACATTGGTCTCCTCGGCCCTGAGCCTGCCCTATGTATTGGGCTAGCCAGGAGGGCTGTTTGTTTTACCTGAGGTCCTCACTCTGGTTCTTGGAACTTCCTTTGTTCTATTTTTGTGGGCTTTTCCCTTCTTTGTCTTTTAGCCACCACCATTTTGGACTCCTTTTTCCCATTCTGACTACTTAACAATGAGATCGAAAAGAGTTGGACATGATTGAGCTACTGAAATTTACACTTACTTACACTAATGATGGACTTCCTCGGTGGCTCAGACAGTAAAGCATCTGCCTACAATGCGGGAGACCTGGGTTCAATCCCTGGGTCGGGAAAATCTCCTGGAGAAGGAAATGGCCATCCACTTCTTGCCTGAAAAATCCCATGGATGGAGGAGCCTGGTAGGTTACAGTCCATGGGGTCACAAAGAGTCAGACACGACTGAGTAACTTCACTTCACATCACACTAATGATAAGAAACAGGAAGATGTTTGTTGTTTAGACGCTCAGTCACGTCCAACTCTTTTTCGACCTCATGGCCTGTAGCCCACCAGGCTCCTCTGACCGTGGGACTTCCCAGGCAAGAATACTGGAGTGGGTTGCCATTTCATTCTCCAGGAGATCTTTCTGACCCAGAGATCAAACCCATACCTCCTGCTTTGGCAGGCGGATTCTTACCGTTGAGCCACCGGTTGTGGGTACCCACTCTTATACAGCGTTAAAATACAAAGCTAAGGACACAGCCAAACATATATCAGAGCCCTGGTCTTTGTAAACCAGGAGGTATTTCTGCCCAGCTGTGCACATCTACTTTCTAGGCCTCAGTATTTACTTCTGCTAAGAGATATGGAATGATAAAGCTCATTAGTGAATGGACTGCTGAGTTGCATCTATAGAGTGAAAGGCTTCAGGGACCCTGTTCTCGGGCTCATTACTAAAGGAAAACAGGAGAGGAGTATACTGGGATATACAATAAGCAGTCTTTGCTAGAACTGACATATTTTCCCCATCTTTTATATCCCTCCTTTCTTTGTCTTTAGGTGGTGTTGTCACTCTTATAAATAGGCTATTGCCAAATTAAAAATTCAATCTTAAAAGTTTTTGTACTTACGATTTTACTGATTGATCTATTGATTGATTTTTGGTTGTATTTGTGCTTCCTTTGGTTTGGAAGTTACACATTCTGTTTTTATTCTTATAGCGATGATCTATTTTTAATCAGTAAACTATCTTAAAAAATATCTCTAAAATTAATCATTATCTTCATGTTCCTCCAATAATACAAAGACTGTGGAATGTTTTCTTGTAGTAATTTTCGTCTCCCTTTTCATGTTGTCGTTTAATGTTTCAACCTTATTCTTATACTTTTTAAAATTACTCGTGCTGCTGCTAAGTCGCTTCAGTTGTGTCTGACTCTGTGAGACCCCAGAGACAGCAGCCCACCAGGCTCCCCTGTCCCTGGGATTCTCCAGGCAAGAACACTGTAGAGTGGGTTGCCATTTCCTTCTCCAATGCTTGAAAGTGAAACGTCAAAGTGAAGTCGCTCAGTCATGTCCAACTCCTAGTGACCCCATGGACTGCAGCCTACCAGGCTCCTCCATCCATGGGATTTNACCAGGCTCCCCCGTCCCTGGGATTCTCCAGGCAAGAAAACTGGAGTGGGTTGCCATTTCCTTCTCCAATGCTTGAAAGTGAAACGTCAAAGTGAAGTCGCTCAGTCATGTCCAACTCCTAGTGACCCCATGGACTGCAGCCTACCAGGCTCCTCCATCCATGGGATTTGCCAGGCAAGCGTACTGGAGTGGGGTACATACATTTTATTTTTAATAGTCCTTGCTTATTTGTATTCTCTAATGTAAATAACTTATTACATGCTTATTACTGCTTTTTCATCTTAATTCTTCTCTTTTTGCTTAATTTACTGCTTTATGAAGAACATCTTTTAGTAATTATTTTAATGGCAATATAGTTGATGTACAATATTATCTGAGTTTCAGGTATACAACATAGTGATTCAAAATTTTAAATGTTATACATAGTGATTCAAAAATTTTAAATGTTATACTCTTATAAATGTTATTTATAAGATAGTGGCTATATTTCCTGTGTTGTACAATATATTCTTATAGCTTACTTATTTTCCACATAGTTGTTTGTACCTCTTAATCCCCTACTCCTGACTTGCCCTTCCTTCTTTCCTTCTCCCTACTGGTAGCTACTAGTATGTTCTCCATATCTGTGACTCTGTTTCTTTTCTGTTATACTCATTGGTTTGTTTTATTTTTTAGATTCCACATATAAATGATATCATACAGTATTTGTCTTTCTTTGCCTGATTTATTTCACTTAGCATAATACCCTCCAGGTCCATCTATGTTGTTGCAGATGGCAAAAGCTCATTCTTTTTTATGACCAAGTAATATTCCATTGTATGCATTGTGTGTATACACACACACACATATAGCATATTTTGTTTATATATATATACACATATATGTAAGTATATGTATCGTTTGTATATATATATATATATATATGATGTGATAAATACACACACACACAATGGAATATTAGTCATAAAAAAGATATCACTTTACATCAGATCAGATGGCTGATTCAAATAGGTGTGAAGTGATATCTTATTGTGTTTTTTAATTTGCATTTCACTATCTTTTTCCCACTGTGTGTTCTTGGCGCTCATGTAAAATGAATGAGATTAGAGATGACCTGGAGTGATTATGTTCTTGATCATATGTGCATAGGCTTATTTCTGTTCCATTGATCTATGTGTATGTTTTTATGCCAGTACCATACTGTTTTGATTACTGTAGCTTTATAATATAGTTTGTAACAAAGAAGTATGATACCTCTACCTTTGCTCTTCTTTCTCAACATTGTTTTGACCTCTGGGATCTTTCATGGTTCCATATGAATTTTAGAATTGTTATTTCTATTCTGTAAAAAAAATGCCATTGACAATTAGAATATCACCTTTATTCAACTCTTGATGAATGAATGTCTCTTGCCATTAAGTATTAGAGATACAGGTTCTCGCTCTTGCTTTGGAGACCACTTCTCTAATGGGTCTCTAACAGTGGCCCCCTCATCTAGCTGAAAAGAGAGGCTCTTCGGAGAGTCAGCAGGCTGGGATATTTTCAAGTTTCCATTTATCTCTATGTATAAAGAATGTACATCTTAAGTGAAAGAGTAAAATGTGAAGCAAGCCTACGGACTGTGGAGTATTTTGAGGACATTTCCAGAGGAGTCAGTGTGCTCATATAAGGATCCCCTGCTTCCTTCAGAGTCTGAGAGTTTTCTTGGGTCCCGTCTGGATGCCTTCCTTACTCTGGATACTGAACCATGGTTATCACTCCAGGTCAAGAAGCAAGCCTACGGACTGTGGAGTATTTTGAGGACATTTCCAGAGGAGTCAGTGTGCTCATATAAGGATCCCCTGCTTCCTTCAGAGTCTGAGAGTTTTCTTGGGTCCCGTCTGGATGCCTTCCTTACTCTGGATACTGAACCATGGTTATCACTCCAGGTCATGTCTAATCCCATCTCGTTTTATCTCCTGTTCCCTTATGACTCCACAGGAGGATTTGGGGATTTTTAGTATCTTCCCTGCTAAAGACACCACTGTAAGGCTCGGAGAACCGCACTCTGAAAAGGACACTCAGGGACAGCCTCTAGTGGACTGACAAAGTTTATTATCTAACTGCGCAGTTTTATAATTCTCAGGGAATAGAGCATAATGCAGACTTGCACGTAGCCATTCCAGATAAACATTTAAGCATTCAAGCATAAAACACAGTTCCCATCGCCCAAGCCATAACATAGCTTTGGCGAAACTCTAAAGGGAGTCTTATCACGAAACAACAGTCCTTGCTCTCAGAAACAGGTGGTCAGAAGGAAGCCTTCGAACGTCTCAAGGCCGGGTGTATTGACCCTTCATCATCCGTTCCCAGCCTTGGGCACTCAGTGAACGCTCATAACCCTTTGTTATGCTCGTCCCAGCTTCCAACCTTCGCCAAGAGTGGAACAAATACATTTTCAGTATTTGCTTAAAGCCTTCCAGCTCCTCCACACATCAACACTGGATTTTATCAAAGGTTGAATAGTGTCTGGGAATGTGGAACCCCTTACAACCCTTCATTCATTCCAACCACTGTTATCCTTTTGTCTTTTCTCAGTGTCGGTGAGTAGCTGGAAAGGCAGGGCTGTCATTCAGGCCAGGCCTTGGGCACAGTTTTCTCAGTCCTGTTGTAGGTCAGTGATTGGTTCTCTGCAGTTAGAGCCCTGTCCTCTCAGAATCACAAGAGAGTCTGAGCTGAATTCAGCAGTGAAGCTGAAGAAGATCGCTGTATACCCAGAAGCTGCCCCCTTCCATCACTGCACCGCTTGTCCTGGGCAGCATGTGCAGAACTCATTGGTGCATCTGTGCACGGGTTGGTGACGTTGACCAGTGAGGCAGACGTGCAGCAGCACCACTGTAGTCAATGGGCAACCAGTGCGCTAATGGAAGTTGCTGGGTTTGCTTATCACACTTTTTTCCCTTTTGCTTTCTTTTTCTTTCTTGGCCATACTTCAGGGCCTGTGGGATCTTAAGTCCCCTGACCAGGAATTGAGCCATCAACCCCTGCAGTGGAAGCACAGAGTCAATCACTAGACTGCCAGGGAAGTCCCTGCCTGTGGTACTTTTGTAAGGCTCACTGGTAAACAAAACAATGAATTCTAGTGGGACAGTTTATTACTTATACACAGCAAAGCAAGACCAGCAGGTGTGTTCGCTCCTAGTCTCACAGGATGGCACTCCTCCAGAGCGGCCAGATGGTCAATGGCAGAGGTGGTAAGCCACTCAGCTGTGGAGAAGCCAACTCTGAACCATGGCGAAGTGGTCTGATAGCTGAACCCAAGGGGGCTGAAGTGGAAAGTCACACGGTTTCATTCTCTGACACCAGGGAGGTGGATGAGAACCTGCTTGGTTACAGCCTATCGTAACATAGCTTTTGTCCTTGTGTTTCAAGACCTGCAGGGTCAGACCCAGTCAAGACTCGTGCAGCCTTAAGTGAAGTCAAAGTGGTCCATGTGAGAGATATACAAGGCTGGGGCATTAGAGGCTGGGGCAGGTCTGTTCCTTTACAGATGAGAGGCTCCAAGACATGGTGAATAGGGAACTGAAGGTATGGTAGGGTAAAGCCTAGGTGTAAAAAGATGTTTCTATAGTTTTGGGGCCTCTATAAATAATATAGACAACCTTTTTATGAGTAAAGATAAAAATAGGCACTGAGGAGAGTGTGAAATCACTTTGAAGTGAGGAAAAATATATTATAACCTGTTTTCATGAGAACCTTAAGTGTCTTTAGGAAGACATCAGCTCAGCTTTTCAAATCTAAGATTATAAGATTTCGATGGTCTGATGGCTTATGGCAGCCCACTCCAGTGCTCTTGCCTGGAGAATCCCATGGACGGAGGAGCCTGGTAGGCTGCAGTCCATGGGGCCACGAAGAGTCGGACACGACTGAGTGACTTCAATTTCACTTTTCACTTTCATGCATTGGAGAAAGAAATGGCAACCCACTCCAGCATTCTTGCCTGGAGAATCCCAGGGATGGTGGAGTCTGGTGGACTGCCATCTATGGGGTCGCACAGAGTCGGACACGACTGAAGCGACTTAGCAACAACAGGTGGCTTATAAAAATGCTGAAAACCAACAACTGCAGGCACATCACAGTGTCAGAGTTCAGTTTAAATTCTCTGTCAAGTTAATTGGTATTTACTTGCTTCTTAACTCAGGGGTCAGGGTTTCCTTTGAGACAGCACTCCAGCTGAAACATACAGTAGGCAACTAACATTTCACTTCCAAAGCACTCAAGTCTGCAGGTACCATTTTTATAACATCTTCTGTATAATTCTGATGATAATGGATTCAAGCCTGGAAAGAAAATGAATGGAAAGATTATTCATTATAGACCTTTCTGTACTATAGAATGACTAGTCCTTCCATTTTTGTCAAAGTGGATTCCAAGAGACTTGTTCATAGTCTGATACTATAATTGAAAAAAAAATTTAAAGCTATGGATTGAACTGTGTCCTCCACAGATTCATATATTAAAACCATAATCCCCAGTGTGGCTGTTCTTGCAGATAGGGACTTTAGAGGTGACAGTAAAGTTAAATGAGGTTATAAGAGGGGGGGCCTGGTCCAATAGAATTGCTGGCCTTTTTGACAGAACACACAGAAAGAAGATGGCTGTCTGCAAGCTAGGAAGGTAACTTGTATCAGAAACTGAATTGGTTTTCAGTTGCTCTTGGACTTTTCAGCCTCTGGAACTGTGAGAAAATAAATTTTGTTTAGGCCTTGCCATGCATGATATTTTGCTATGGTAGCCTGAACTGACTGAGACAATAACTTGGAACCTTGCCCAAACTGGTCAAATAATAAATTCTATAAACAAGTTACCTATGTATGTAGTCATTAACAAAATATTTAATTATTTGTTTATTCTCAAGCCAGTTTTTTTTATAAATCCAGGTACTCTTTAGGTACAGATTTGAGTATGATATTGCAAAGAATTTTTGGTCTTGGCTAAAAAGGAAGCACAAAAGATGCATGCGAGAGAAGGAAATATTACAAACAACATGGAGTGGTGGTGTGAGTTCAGAGGAGGATGGAAGCAATTCTGAGGATGGGATGTATTATTGGAGCCCAAGGCGTTTGAGCTGGACTTACAGTTTAGTGGACATGCAACTCTATAGAATCATCAGAATATGAATGTTTCTTTTTACATGTAAGAGAGCGTTGAAAGAAGAAAGAATGCTAAAATTTGGCCATCTGTGGAAATTTTGAGTAAGTTTACCCCATTTATTTTGCCTAGAGCTTCCCTGGTGGGTCAGACCGTAAAGAATCCGCCTGCCAATGCAGGAGACCCAGGTTCAATCCCTGGGTTAGGAAGATCCCCTGGAGAGGGGAATGGCAACCCACTCCAGTATTCTTGCCTGGAAAATCCCATGGACAGAGGAGCCTGGCAGGCTATAGTCCATGGGGTTGCAAAGAGTCAGATGTGACCAAGTGACTAACATACACAGGAAAAAAGGAGGAGGTCAGGGTTACTAGGTTAGCAAGATGGATGCCTAAAAGATGTGAAGTATAATGGTCTGTATGTGAAATTTGTAATGATTTCTATAAAGAAACAAGAAGTTCTTATGAAAACAATAAGCTGTGGGCATGTATGCAGCACGGAAGGGAATATTGTAGACTGTGCAGTTGTTCATGGTCTAGAGCCCATGGATTCACTGCCATGAACCATAGTGGAACTGTAGTGGCCTGTAGCGCTTCTAGAGGTCTGGATTCTATAGATTCTTAAATCCAGGCAGTCGAGTCACATGATAGGAACATCTGGTTCATCTGCCTGGAGAATACATGAGAGATTGAGAAATTAAGCAGGACCCTTCAACATATGGATGTGAACTGATTCAGTAACACTAAATGAAGAGAATTCTCAAGATGAGATTTTCAAAGTCAGTGATGGATGTGGTCAGTATGAGGCCACCTGGTGCCCTCCCTAACATTTCTCCAGCTGCTACCTCATCTAATCAGATATTTCTCATGTCACATGAAGCCCATCAAATCTCTTGGATTTATGGCAGCTCCTAATCTGTTTCCCTGTGTGCCTGAAGGATCTACAAATGATAAGTTAACTGTGAGTAATTTGAGTATATTAGAAAGCTTTAAAAATTACATTATTACTGCTTGCTGGTGTTGACTATTATACCTAGGCATGTTCCTGAGTAGAGATACAACAATAGTAGCAAAACAAAATGGAGTATTACTAATAAAAATATAATGACAACTCTTGTAAGTCAGGAACTGTACATACGTATAGGCATATTCTATACATTATTTTATTTTATCCTTGCAAGACTCTGAAGTTATTATTATTTCCATTTGGTAAATTAAGAAATTACATTTCAGAGATGCTCAGACTTTTGCCTCAAACTGTACAGCTGCAGTTTGGAGAGCCAAGATTCAAGGTACTTAAAAAATTACAGAGTTTATGGTGGTAGGACATTCATAGGTTTGCATAGTGCAATTGGTCTTCTAGACAAGGATTCTCCCAGGAAGATTCCCATTTTACCTGCTAGTACTGTATCCCAAAAAATGAGAAACACAAGCACACTGAATGGAGACTCCATGGCTGGCACTTTCTTGTTGAGGAGGCTCCTGGCAGGGTCTGATGCAGGCTGTCCTAGAGCAGAGAGGGAAAGATGAGCATGCCATTCAGCACAAACCTCTCAGCTCTGGGGATGATCTGCTCCAGGTAGATATGCTACACTGACCTCCCCTGAGGCAGCTGAGCTGGCAGTGCTTATATGAGGGAAAAACAGCCAGCCGTGTCCTGTTTGACAGCTTTTCCTATTGGCAAAGGCTCACCCCCTTGGAAAACCTGGATTTTCCAAAAGACTAACAGAGACCTGTTTTTTAAAAATTTATTTTTATTTATTTTAAATAAATAAAGTTAATTGTTTGACTTTTATGTTACAACAGAAATGCAATTTTAGAAAATTCATAAAATATTGAGAATTTCAAGGAAAGAAGTTACACTTGAGCCCCACCTCTGCAGACACAACATGTGTGTTTCTCAAGAAAGTTGATTGTATGTCTAGTTTTTTGTTTAATGTTTTATCTTGTGTAGTTACAGACATGATATATCCATATTTATGTATTCTGCTTTTGTAAGGTGATATCAGTTCAGTTCAGTCACTCAGATGCGTCCAACTCTTTGCAACCCCATGCACTGCAGAATGCCAGAATTCCCTGTGCATCACCAACTCCCTGAGTGTGCTCAAACTCATGTCCATTGAGTCGGTGATGGCATTCAATCATCTCATTCTCTGTTGTCCCCCTCTCCTCCTGCCTTCAGTCTTTCCCACCATCAGGGTCTTTTCCAGTGAGTCAGTTCTCCGAATCAGGTAGCCAGAGTTTTGAACTTTCAGCTTCAACATCAGTTCCTCCAATGAATACCCAGGACTGATCTCCTTTAGGATGGACTGGTTGGATCTCCTTGCTGTCAAATGGACTCTCAAGAGTCTTCTCCAACACCACAGTTCAAAAGCATCAATTCTTTGGCACTCAGCTTTCTTTATGGTCCAACTCTCACATCCATACATGACCACTGGAAAAACCATAGCCTTGACTAGACGAACCTTTATTGACAAAATAATGTCTCTGCTTTTTAATGTGCTGTCTAGGTTTGTCATAGCTTTTCTCTCAAGGAGCAAGCTCTTTTAATTTCACGGCTGCAGTCACCATCTGCAGTGATTTTGGAGCCCCCCAAAATAAAGTCTGTCACTGTTTCCATTGTTTCCCCATCTATTTGCCATGAAGTGATGGGACTGGATGCCATGATCTTAGTTTTCTGAATGTTGAGTTTTAAGGCAACTTTTTCACTCTCCTCTTTCAGTTTCATCAAGAGGCTCTTTAGTTCTTCTTAACTTTCTGCCATAAGGGTGTTTTCATCTGTGTATCTGAGGTTGTTGATATTTCTCCCAGCAATCTTGATTACGGCTTGTGCTTCATCCAGCCTGGCGTTTCACATGATACATGCAACATGATAAGGTGATGTGTGCATAAATATTTTGTGTCATTTTAAACTTCATAAAACTAAAAAAGCTGTGCAATGTTTTATTAAGATCATTTTAAAATAGCTGTCACTATTTTAAAAAACATCTTTACTGAAGTAGAGATGACAAAACTGCAGATATTAAAGTGTACAGTTTGATACATTTTGACAAATACATTCTTGAATGTGAAACCACCATCATATTCAAGATAATGAACATATCTGTGTCTTCCAACCATTCTTCATGACGTTTTCCTCACCAGTTTTATTGAGGTACAATTAATGAGGAAAATTGCATGTATTTAAAGGAGTGAAATGTGATGATTTTAAGTATGTATACAGTCAAGTTAATTAACACATCTCTCACCTCAGATATTTACCATTTTGTGTGTGTGTGGTGAGAATATTTAAGATCTAGTCTTGCAGCAAATTTTAAATATTCAATATAGTGTAATTAGCTAGAGTCACGATGCTGTACCTTAGATCCCCAGTACTTCTTCATCTTGTGATTGGGATTTGTTCCCTTTGACCAACATGTCTCCCCATCAGACACCTGGAAACTGCCATTTTACTTTCTGGTTTTCTGAATTGGAGTCTTTTGAGATTTTACATCTCAGCGAGATCATATGGTATTTGTCTACGTTGAGTGTTTTTTCACTTAGTGTGATGTCCTCTAGGTTTATCTATGTTATCACAAGTGGCGTGATTTCCTTCCTTTTTATGGCTGAATAGCATTCAGTATGTGTGTACATACTGAATAGTATGTATGTACGTTTTCTTTATCCATTTAGCGTTGTTGGTGTCTGAGGTAGTATCTCTATCTTGACTGTTGTTAGTAATGAATGTAAATGTGCAGATGATTCTGAGATATCATTTTAATTTACTTTGAATATGTACTACATTGCAGTTCTGATCTTGATTTTTTTTTTGAAGAACTTCTGTATTGTTGTCCATAGAGGCTCTATCAGTGGTGCTCACATGTTCCTTTTTCTCTACGTCTTTGCTAATATTTGCTATCTCTTGTCTTTTTTATAATAAACATCCCAACAGGTGTGAAAATGCATATCACTGGATTTTAAAAAATTGTTTATTTCTTTATTTGGCTGTGCTGGGTCTTCGTCGCTGCAGGAGGCTTTTCTCTAGTTGCAGGGAGCGTGGCTGCTGTCTCGTCATGGTACATGGGCTTCTCATTGCAGTGGCCTCTCTTGCGTGGAGCATGGGCTCTCGAGTGTTCCGGCTTCAGTGGCTGTGGCACAGACTCAGTAGCTGCAGCTCCTGAGCGCGACAGCACAGACTCAATAGCTGAGGTGCGCCAATCTCCTGCATTTACCGCTGAGCCACCAGGCAAACCTGTCCTTGGACCTTGGTTTGCATTTCCCTGATGAGACTAGTGATGTTGAGAAACTTACTGCCCATTGTTCATTTGTATGTCTCTGTAGAAAACTGTCTATTCAGGTCTTTTGCCTATTTTTAATTAGCTTTTTAAAATTTGCTATCAAGTTGTGTGAGCTTTCTTGTATATTTCAGATAGTCATACCTTGTAGATCTATGATTTGTAACCCTTTCTCCCATTGCATAGGTTGCCTTTTCATTTTGTTGATAGCGTCTTTTGCTCTACAGAAATTCTTTAGTTTGATGTAGTCCTACTTAGTTATTTATATTTTGTGTGTGTGTGCTTTGGATTTCATGTTAAAAACATAATTGCCAAGACCAGTATCATGGAGTTATTTATTTCCTCATGGTTTATTCTAGGAGTGTGTGCTTTCAGGTCTTACATTTAAGTCTTTAATACCTTTTGAGTTAATTACTGTGTATGCTGTAAGATAAGGGTCCAATTTCATCCTTTTGCATGTGGCTATCCAATTTTCCCAACACCATTTTATTTTTTATAGAAGTATAGTTGATTTACAATGTTATGTTGATTTTGCTATACAACAAAGTGATTGTTACACATATACATACATATATATATATACACAGTCTTTAAAAAATTCTGTTCCATATGGGTTATCTCAGGATATAAAATATAGTTCCCTGTGCTACATAGTAGGACCCTGTTGTTTATTCATTCCATATATAATAATTTGCATATGCTAACCCCAGACTTACAGATGGCTATATGCCCAGGATTAGGATTGCTCAGGACTATTTATTAAATACATCATAGATTTCCTATTGTGTATTCCTTGACAAACTTGACAGATGTTAGTTTAATGAATATATTTGGGCTTAGCTGGGCTCTTCATTCTGTTCCATTGGTTTGTATCTATTTTATGCTAGTTCCATACTATTTTGATTACTGTTTTGATTGTACTTGGGAGATGATTAGGTTGTGAAGGAGACGCCTTCTTGAATGGACTCTGTACCTTTACAAAAGAAGCTCCAGAGAGATCTTTTGTCCCTTCCACCATGTAAAGTTGCAGTGAAAAAACAGACCCTCACCAAACACTGAGTCTGTTTGCATCGTGGTCTTGGACTTCCCAGCCTCCAGAACTGTGAGAAATCAATGTCTTCTGTTGATAAGCCACCTATTTTAGCCAGCTCATCCTTAGAAATCTCACTCCTGGGGAAGGCCCGAGGCATACTCCCATGGCCCAGCTTAATTTACACCATCCTTTTAGCTGGAAGCACACATATCAAAAGGAAGATCGAGGTCAATGAAAGGAGAAAGCCTTTAAAGTGTGATGAAGGGACGTTTCTGATCCTAGAACTTCCCAGCAGAAGATGGGAAAAGCCTTGTTTCAAGCTGGGGTGGATACTGGGGTTCAGTGTGGCCCATTCTGCCATATAGGGCTGATGGGAGAATCCATGGAAGTCAGAGGGTAGGAGTACATTGCTGCCATCTCCTTAGCAACTGGGGGACATCAGACCAGAGGAACAAAAGGTGTGAGCACAGCAGCTTCTCTGATCACTGGGAAACTTGACCTAAACCTTGGCTCTTCTAACATGATCCAGAACCCTCCACTCTTTCACCAGGTTCCTCTAACTGTATGTTGGGGTGGGACTTAGAGTGAGGATTAAGATCATAGTTTCAGTGTGTCTAACAGCCTACAAGCTCTAAGCAAGAACTTCAGACCAAAGCATAAGTCCAAACCCATGTAGGAAAAAAACTTAACCAGCTGGTTACATATAACCATGACATGAGGATACTAAAGAAATTCCTGTTTGGACCTGGAGAAGTTCAGAGAGGAAAGTGGGGTCTGGTTGTCGCAAGCAATCAAGAGACACTTCTGCCTGGAAGGGGCTGTGTAATCAGGTGAATCCACTATTGCCTTTAGCAAGATTTGATTATGTTTGGAGTCTTAGGACATTCTGTGAAGAGATGCTGGCTTGGAACTAGTCCCTGGCCACAGGCAAGGAAGAATGTTCTCAGTGCTTTCTTTCAAGATCAGATACCCTTATGCCACTGGCCAGATGCCCAGAAGTCCCCTGGGCTAGTTGACCTTCTTCCGTAGCTTCAGACAGATTGTCTATAGAACATGATTTTTTCCTTTGGGCATTTGAGTCTCTTCCTGGTCCTTGAATTTCCTAGCACAGTTATAGCAAACAGGGCTGTCCTTATCTCCATGGATTTCTGTGAGGGCTGTGAGAAAGGCGGTTCTACAACACGGTCATGGACCTGGTGTGTGACAAGCCCTCAGCCTTGCTCATGACTCTGAGCAGCTCAGCAGCCCACCCTGTCCTTTCTCAGACTCGTGTCTGTAAGAAGTGAGTTACAGAGCCACGTGGGGAAAATACAGAAGGGCCATGGTCACTGTGAGCATGGAGGGGAAATCTAGCATGGGGCATGGAAACGGAGAGCTCTAGAGAGCAGGAAACCAGGAAGGCTCAGTTCAGTTCAATTCGGGGTGGCCAACATTAGTGGCACTTTATGCCAGGCCCTTTGCTGGGTTCCAGGGACATAGAGAAGATTCCTGCCCTCACAGTCACATGGCCCATAGGTTATAATTTTCGTATAATGAGGTAAAAGTTGTGAACAAGAATTACGTATAGGATACTATGGAAACTTGGGGCACCACATTGAGCTTTGAGAGAAGCAGGGAAGGCTTCCTGGAGAAGATGAATCTTTTAGGGCAAGTAGGGATTATCCAGGAAGTACAGGAGAGAGGGCTCTAGGGAAAGTCAATAGATCCACAGATCAGGGCACAGAGGTATAGAAAAGTCTGGTGTGTGCAGGTATGAACACATATTTAGGTGTCACTGAAAGGTGGGATGTGGTTACAGATGAGGCTGGAGAGGGAGGTAGAGCCAAGTTACAAAGGGTCATGAGTGACCAGGAAGTACAGGAGAGAGGGCTCTAGGGAAAGTCAATAGATCCACAGATCAGGGCACAGAGGTATAGAAAAGTCTGGTGTGTGCAGGTATGAACACATATTTAGGTGTCACTGAAAGGTGGGATGTGGTTACAGATGAGGCTGGAGAGGGAGGTAGAGCCAAGTTACAAAGGGTCATGAGTGAAATTTTATTAATTTATTTAACTTTATTTTTCACTGAAGTATAGCTGATTTACAGTGTTTTGGGTATACAGCAAAGTGATTCAGTTATACCTAAATGTATCTCTATCCATATATCTGTTCTTTTCAAACTCTTTTCCATTATAGGTTATTAGAAGATATTGGATATAATTTTCTGGCAATTTGATCTCTGGTTCCTCTGCCTTTTTTAAAAGTTCAGTTCAATTCAGGGTGGCCAACATTAGTGGCACTTTATGCCAGGCCCTTTGCTGGGTTCCAGGGACACAGAGAATATTCCTGCCCTCACAGTCACATGGCCCATAGGTTATAATTTTCGTATAATGAGGTAACAGGCTTCCCTGGTTGCACAAATGGTAAAGAATCTTGCTGCAATGCAGGAGACCTGGTTTCCATCCCTGGGTTTCATCCCTGGAGAAGGGAATGGCTACCCACTGCAGTATTCTTGCTTGGAGAATTCCAAGGACAGAGGAGCCTGGTGGGCTATAGTCCATGGGGTTGCAAAGAGTTAGACATGACTGAGCAACTCAACTAATACACACATAATGAGGTAAAAGCTATGACCAGGGATTATGTACAGAATGCTATGGAAACTTGGGGCACCAAAATGAGCTTTGAGAGAAGCAGGAAAGGCTTCCTGGAAGAGTTGAATCTTTAAGGGGAAGTAGGAATTATCCCGGTAGTACATGAAAGAAGGCTCTAGGAAAGATAAGTAGATCCACAGACTCAGGGTACAGAGGCAGAAAAGTCTGGTGTGCAGGTGTGAACACATATTAAGGTATTACTGGACCATGGGGTGTGGTTATGGATGAGGTTCTAGTGGGTGGGAGAGCCATGTTACAAAGGTCTATGAGTGAAATTTTATTTATTTTTTATTGAAGTATAGTTGATGGACAGTGTTTCAGGTATACCATTATTTGGAATCAATTTCAGGTCTATAGCTCTCCCAATGTGAACAACATAGACCATTGAAGTAATTGTTTAAGAACACACTGATTGGTGGTAAATAATTTGTAAGATTATTTTGTTAGGTAAAATTTGTCTTTTCCCCATAAAAGTGAAAAGGAACAAAAGTAAAATACTTAAAAATTCTTGTCGAGAGAATGGCTGAAGGATTTTAAAATTTTGGGGGTGCTCTTATTTCTGTTTCTTTGATCTATGTGCCTGTTTTTATTCTAGTACCATACATTTTGATTGCTATAGCTTTATGATATAGTTTATAATTAAGAAGCATGATGCCTCCAGCTTTGTTCTTTCTCAGCATTGTTTTGAGTATTTGAGATCTTTTCTGGTTCCATGTTAATTTTAGAATTGTTATTTCTATTCTGTAAAAATGCCATTGGAAATTAGCATATAACCCCTTTTCAACTGTCAATGAATGAATGGTTCTTGGCATTAAGTGTCCGTAATTGCCAAAGGCACAATCAGAGACACAACCAGATATTATGAAGTTTTGATGAAACAAGAAAACTTATAGTTCTTTTGAAGGGATTGAACCAGAGTCTGATCAAGCCTGTGGATCCAGTTGCCTATCTTCAGGAAATATGAGGACAGAGGCACAAGTTAAACCTCACCATGAGTGAGTACCCAGTCAGCAAAATCCAGGTTGTGGGTAAATCTACAGGGCAGGTGTCCTAGGCTACTTAACAGGTAAATTGTAAGAGATCAGGAGGGAGAACACTCAGATAAAAAGAGACCAAAAGATATATAAAGGAAAAAATAAGCAAGATAAAATTTTATTTTTGTAAGAACGGTGAGTTGTCTGGTAGAAATAGAAGTTCAAGGACATGATTACAATAAAAGTCAAGGGTTGTGGTAACTTGAGGGGGTTATGACTGGGATGGGGCTGTATGGAGGTGTTTCTGGGGTACTTCAGAGTTGTGCTTTTTTATCTGAGTAGTGTTTACTATGGGCTTAAGCATATAATAATTTGTGAAGCTCTACCTTTGTCTTGGGAGTTTTCTATATATGTGTTATATATTTTACAACAAAAATTTCTTTATTTTAAAAAAAGGAACTAATGAGAAAGC
The DNA here is from genome assembly GCA_006410675.1 of Oreotragus oreotragus. Classification (NCBI taxonomy): domain Eukaryota; kingdom Metazoa; phylum Chordata; class Mammalia; order Artiodactyla; family Bovidae; genus Oreotragus; species Oreotragus oreotragus. The sequence goes on along the minus strand of SJYX01007288.1, from coordinate 159,289 downwards.
AGGTTGGAAGGATGAGATGTGGCAGGAGAATTGACACTTATTCCTTCAAAGAAGAAAGTAAAGAAGAAAAATACATATACATTTACAGATATATGCTTGCTTATTGAGTGAGTAGGCTAGGAATAAGGTCAATGGCAAATCGTTTAAAACCCTCTGACGTCTCCTTTTACTGAACTAGAAACCAAGTTACCTGCTGAGAGTAGGATTGGCTGTGATGGGTGGTGAGGTCAAATAGCCTCTGAAGTGAGAGGGTGACCTCATGTCTAAACTCAGCTTGCTTGCAGTGTGGTATTCTCCAGTGGCTTTCGGAAGCCCAGGAGTTTCTACTGGACAAATCTGTGGCTGAATCTTCTTCCATGTAGTGTGATAGAAGAAAAATAACCTTAGTGTCCTGGAAAAAATTTGTTTGTTGTGATGCCATTTGGGTCCTAGAATTACCCAGGAAAATGAAAGATGAAAAGTTAATGTTTGCCATGGGTTAAATTGTGATTCTCCAAGGATGTTGAAGTCCTAAACTCTAGTACCTGTGAATGTGACCTTATTTGGAAATAGGGTCTCTGCAGATGTTTGAGTTGAAAATCGTTTGGATGGGCCCTAATTCAATATGACTGTTTCCATATAAGAGGGCAGAATTGGACACAGGCACAAACACATATGGAGGGAAGATAATACGAAGACCTAGGGGGAACACCATCTACCAGCCACGGGATGCCAGGGGCTGCCAGGAGCTGGAAGAGGGGCTTGGAGCATATCCTTCCTTCACAGACCTCAGAAAGAAGCAGTTCTGAAGACAGCTTGATTTCAGACCTCTAGCCTCCAGAGCTGGGAGACAATACAATTCTTCTGTTTAAGCCCTGCTGGTGGTAGTACATATGGCAGCCTTAGGACTTAATCCAGTGCCCTAGAAAAAATATTGGGTTTCATTGATGTGATGTATATGTGATGTACATGGTCCATGCTCTCATTGAACTTGTACTCAACTGATGAAGCAACTGCTAAATAAAAAAAAAAAAATATATATATATATAACAAATTCTAATATTTTGTATGCTAATAGTGAAAAAAGATCCTATGAGAAAATTTAACAGGGGAGAATATAATTTAGGTAGGGAGTATCCAGGAAAATTTATTCCATGGAGAACACTGAGAATATCTCTTTAAATGAGTAAATGTTAGGTGAAGACTAGGGGGCAGGGATGAAGATTTCCAGGATGTGTGCACAGCATGGGTAGAAACTGTGAGGTGAGCTTGTTTCAGAAAAGTAAAGTCCAGTCAGGTGGGCCATGTGAGACGGTGGGCACGTGAGACGGGTAGGGCTGCAGGAGGCATTTGGGCCAGATGAGGGGGCACGTTGTCCATGTAAGCAGTTTCTACTTTAGCCCAATAGGAAGACAGTGAAAGGTTTTACATGTGGCAAATGCATGATCCAATTTCAGTTCTATAAAGGTCATTTGATAACTGCATGAAAGAGGAGCAATAAATATGTAAAACTGACATGGGACACTAGTTAAGAGGCCATTTCCTTAGTCTCACGACAAATGCTCCTTGCGTGTTCCATGGTGCGTGGAGCCTCAGCAGATGAATGACTCCAGTCACCAGAAGCTCCTGGGAGGCCGTACGCTTCAGAGGACAAGCCAGCATTTCACTGGAATGCAGGTGGAAAAGTGTGCTGGGAGAAGATGTAAGGCAGCAGGAGCTGGGGTTCTGCAGGGCATGGCAGCAAGAGTAGAGTTAGAGGCCAAGAAGCTTGGCTAGAGAAGAGGAGATCAGAGCCAGATGGGGTGCATGAATGTATTTCTGGCTGCACTTGCTCCAGGCCAGAAAGTGGTTTTCATATCCCTAAGTGCATCCATGCTCAGTTGATCATTTCCCCAAATTCGTGTCTTTAATGAATTTTCTTTACATATCTTTTGTTCTGCAGTTCTTTTTAGGAGTCCCCAGCTCTGTAACCAAAATCATATCACACACTTCCTGAAGCTGGAATGCATGAAGCCAAAGTGATACATGTATATAAATTTTCATGGACGTGAAAAGCACACAGGAGGGAGTGATGGAAGAATTTGTTCCTGTCCTTGTTCCTTTGCTCTCCTGTTAGAGGAGCCCTATTTCTCCCATCTCTAGTTTTTCTCTTCTCTAGCTTTAAATGTCTTCTTCTGTTCTTCTTCTGTCTAACCATCCCTGAAGTGTACATTTTCCAAAGGACAGTTTACAAGAATTGCTTTGCTTGGCCCCACCACAATCCTCTGTAATAGGAAGCATTAATGGTGTACATCCTGTTTTACAGGGGAGAGAAATGACATTTGGAAAGGCAAAGCAAGTGCCTTACTGAAAACTCATCAAGCTGAGTCCAGATCTGAACTTGGATTGTCTGATTCTGGGTTCTGTATTTATATAAGATCAGATGAAGGTTTTGTAAAGCTTAAAATGCACTGTAAACTGTCAGGCACTCTTGATCTTCAATCCTTCAAAGCAAGAGTTCTAACACAAATTCTTTGTATATCCCACATTGCCCAGCATGGAAGACTCATGTTGATGGTGTTATAGGACTTTGCCCTGCTCTGTGGGAAGCTCTGATTTCCCTAAATAGATTGCAGCCATATTAGAACTGGGCTGGACCATTCTTTAATTATTCTGTATGCATGAGCCATAGAAGTTGTGTTGCTGCCATTTGTGATACGTATAAACTCGAGAAAGTCCTTTTTTCTACCCAAGCTTCATGTTCTTCACATTTTAAAACAAAGAGTGATATCTACCTGGCGTTTCTTTTTTTCAAGGTGAGATATTGAAGACAGCTATCAAAAACACACTGTCAGCTAGGTAAGGTAGCCTTACAGTTCTTTGCATACTATAGGCATTTGTTAAATGAATGTACAGTAAGGATACAAAGAAACCTACATAACATCCTACCAGGCCATCAGGGCTGTTCCCACAGTCCTAAGTAATGCACTTTGCAAGTGGTACTCAAGAAGTGTATTATAACGGTGAGACATTATGTTCAAAGACAGACCTTTATTTGATTGAACTGCTCAGTGGAGCAAGCAGATGTTCTTGTTCCTAAAAGGTTCACTAGTCACGCAGCTCACTATTGCTCAAGACCTACATATAGAGTGACTCTCCCCGGCTCTCAGCTGTCCCTTTGCTGATTGGTTCAGCTATGAGGAGCTTACTCTTGGTCCTTGTGGTACTTGTCTTGCTCTCCTATGTTCCACCAGGTAAAACGGAATCTCTTCCCTGGGGAATTATGAACCATCAAGGCAAAGAGGGTACGAGGTCCTACAAGAGTGAGGAGGAAGCTGGACTTGGATGAAGAAAATTGAAACAGAGAGGCAGAGATGGATGCTCCGGGCTGTTCCAGGGAACAGAGATAAGATCCTAAGGATACATAGTAGTTTCAAAGAAGACGTTAGTTCTGGCTTTTGGTCTAGGGAATCTGTGAGTTTTGTGGAGGAACTGAACTGATGGCCCTGGCAGGGCGAAAGCATGAGAGCTTTAGAGGACACATAGGGAGCGGGAGAGGGACTGTTCCTCTAGGACTCGTAGAACTTGCACTTTGAAGTCAGTGAGAAACCAAGGCAAATTTGATGCTGAGCAGAATCAATCAATAGAGCAAGTTGTTCAAATATATTAACTTTGAAGCCTGATAGGAGCGTATGGAACATTGGTTTGAGGGGTCAAAATTTATGTCCTATGGAAAGAAGCCAGCAACCCGATACTGAGAAGGGTCCACTTAAGTCACTGAAGTGGCAAGTCAACAACTTTGCTGTGGTTTGCTCAAGTCAGCAGAGAGCTTTTACCCTTTGTCTGAAAGCTTCCCATTCTAAAGGTATCATTGCAGGGCCAGAGGTAAGTATTTGAGAGGCATATGAGAACTGTGAGATTTCTGCCATTGCTCTGGCTGGCAGGACCTTTGGTCTCGTGGTGTCTCCCCTGGACTCCTTTGTTCCTAGGGGGTGTGCCCCAGGGATAATGGGCTTGTGAAAGGCAAATTCACTTGCCAGTGGCTGTTGGTCAGACCACATTGGTTACTTTAACACTACAAAGGCCCTTGGGCAGGCTGGGTGGAGAGACTGGTAAGGCTGAACACACAAGAGTGGGGAATTCAGTATGATGACTCAGAGCCACCCTCACCCTCTTAAGCTGCCTGCCTACCACTCCTGATCCCTCAGCCTCCAGAGGCACCCAGGTCTTGAGGTGACGAGAAAGACTACTCACTGATTGAAATCTAGGCGTCAGGTCCTCCAGACCCATTCGCACTCACCAGCCACCAACACTTTCCACTGCTTTGTGATTAAGCCTGGGCGGGCAGTCAGGCATGCGGGAAAAAGTCAACGAGAAGCAGGCCTAGAACCAGGGGCTTCTGTGCTTCTGTGCTGGTGATCTGTCCTTCTTTAAACGACACTTGATAATCAGACTGTTATCTGTTCGAGATCCTGCATGTCTCCTGCCATGGGGCCTTGACAGACTCCTGGGGTCTAAATGTTTTCCATTGCAAATAGTTCCAAGCAGATCTGCTGGGCCCTGTTACCTGTCTATAGCTGATGAGTGATTCACATGCTTTGGGACTGTGGAAACTAGTGACTGATAATACATCTCTGGGAAATAACTTAAGAGCAACTGAAAAAGGTACACCCAACCATAACATGAGTGGGGTCTTTGGAGCCTGTTCAGTTTACCGTTAAAAAGTTGTAAAGTGTAGTCTTCAGTCTTATCCAAGGCGTTATGACCCTGCAAGCACTGTGTGTTTAATTCTGTTTTTGTTGGCAGTTAAAAGTGGAGCAAATGCATTCATAAGAAGATTCTTTAACACATGCTGGCGGACAAAAGGTATTTGCAGGAAATCATGTTATAAAAGTGAAATATTTCATGTATTCTGTGACGTGTCATTGATTTGCTGCATTGATAAAAGGGATTTGCCTTCAATGGTTGGGAAATAGTTGTATCTGAGTTCCTGCTGACTTCCTCTGAGGACCTTCTGAGATGTACCATCCCATTAAAATGATGGCTTTAGCCTATCAATATTTCTGTGTTGGCTGTATTTCTCTTTATTTAGAGGAGTTCATTGTCTCTCTCATGGAAATAATCTCGTAGTCAAATTCCTTGTCTTCAATATTTTTATTCTTTGTTAATTTTTCCTATTAAAATTTTCCTAAAAACTTTTTTTTGAAATATGCCATGTACTCAGAAAAATGTAAAAATCATAAGTGACCCTCTTAACAAATTTCACAAATTTAGCACATCCATGCAACAGTAGTCTTGCTTGGGAAATCCCACAGACAGAGGAGCCTGGCAGGCTGTAGTCCACGAGGTCACAGAGAGTTGAACACGACTGAACACACACACACATACACACAATTCATGTAATTTTCACAACATTATGATGTAGGTACCGTGGTTATCCCATTGTATAGATAAGGAAACAGGATAGAGAGAGACTAAAGAACTTATCCAAGGTCAAATAGTTTGAAACTGGTGGGGCTGGTATATGTACTATAGATGAAATAACAATGTGGTGGATATAAGTTGAGGAAATCAATGAAAAAGTGCACACATGAAAACAGAGTGTGAGCTTTTATGAAATATTTGCTTTAACTTGACCATCTACATATATAATTACCGCGAGTTTCCTTTATCTATCATATTAATTATTCTTATATAGACAAGGGAGTTTTAAACATCTTTAGATTTCTGAAGAAGATGGAGTTAGACTTTTTACCACTTCTTTTTGTCCTTAACTTTTTTCTTCTCTTTGCAGCAGATGGTCCAGTCAGCACAGTATCTAACTGCGTATTCGTTAACATTGCACTTCATTCTGCAGTTATAGTATCCTGGAGGACATCCTTCCTGAAAAATGAGGCTTCTGGCTTTAAAAAGAGAAAACACTGTATTGTGTGTTTGTATATTTTAATATCTGAACACTTTAATATTTGAAATGTTTCATAATAAAACAACAACAATAAAGAACTTTCCAGAAAAAAGGACAAAAAAAGAATGGTGAAGAGAAAAGTGGCCGTACTGACTAAAGATAAATGAGGGTTTCTTCTCTGGAGTAGTTAGTGAGCTGAGGCTGAAAACGGGCAGCGTTTCTGATAACTGTCACAGCATATTTTTGGCTATGCTAAAATTAATGATCCATTTAAGTGTGGGGATTCATGATTCAGGAAAGGGTGTTTAATTTTAAAAGTGAAGTGTGTGAAAGTGAGTGGGGATGAAATCTCATGTACAGGTGAAGGGGTTTGCCTTAGGTCAGAGTATGAAGTTTAGAAGGCAGGGTGAGATAAAAATAGGTAAAGGTTCATGGTAGTGGGGAAATGGGGGTTTTGCCACTTGTTGCTTTTCCTTTCTTGGTGAAAAAACAAATCATCAACTGAGAATGAGAATGGGATGGGGAAGTTGGGTCTTGGCTTCCATTTTCCAGTGTGTTTAAGCTCAGAGCCATTGCCTCCTTTACTGAGGAGGTTTTTGAGACCTACACAGGGTCCCACATGCCATGACCTCTCACCCTGGTTTCTAGTTCTGGATCATAGGTGTTTCTATCTATCCCTTTACCCCAAGGAAGCCTAAGTTTTATAGGAATCACTTGCATTCATTTCCGTACTTAAAAATAGTGTTAGTACCTGAATTTCATCCCTAGATACTGTAATTTAGTTTTTTCTTTTTATAATTTTTGAAAATCCTTCTAAACCTACAGATTTTTCCTAAATCTATTTTTTATAGTTTTCTTACAAGTTTTTATGTTGAAGAACTTGGAGTGTTTAACCTGTAGTGTTTCCTACAGTTTATATTTTTCTGATTGCATGCTCTTAGAGAAATCAGCATGTTCCTGTGTCCTCTGTATTTTCAGCAAATTGGCAACTGAATTCAGACGCTTGACCAGACTCATGTTTGATTCCTTTAGCTGGCTGTACTGCAGCTGGTGGTGGTGATTGTGTGTGTGTGTGTTTTATCAGGATGCCCTTAATGTCTGATTGTCTATCTTTTGGAGATAATAGCAGCTTCTGATTCCCAATGACTACATTCATTAATAATGAGGGTTGTATGTTGGTGACACTGTAGTTATATGTCTTTTTCATTGTTTAGTTGAAATGTACATGACTCAGTAAGTTTGGTGACTTTACACTTGAGCGACTTCACTTTATCACTTTACACTTGTGAAATCATCACTACTATCAAGATCATAAGACACTTTAATCACATATGAAAATTTCCTCTCACTTCCTCTATTATTATTATTATTGTTGTTGTTGTTATTACTGTGGTAAGAATACTTAGCATAAGATCTAGACTGTGAAAAATCTAAGTATACAATTCTGTATTGTTAACTGTGGATACTGTGTGTAGTAGAACTTCAGAACTTTTCTGTCTTGCATAAATGAAACTTTGTACCTTTTGACCAATGTCTCCGTGTTTCTTCCACCTGTTGGGCCCTGTTAGTATGAGTGTGCCATTTTTGGATTCCACATATAAGCGAGATCACACAGTATTTGTCTTTTGTGTCTGACATTTCATTTAGCATAGTACCCTCCAGGTCCATTCATGTTGTCACAAATGGCAGGATTTCCTTATTTTTTAATGCTGAATTTATCATATATATATATATATATATATATCACATTTTCTTCTTATGTGTGTATATGTTTTTCACTTTTATTGAGGAATGACTGATAAAAATTGTATATATTTAGGGTATACAATGCAATATTATGTAATAAAATATATTGACTTGATACCACCTCAAGATAATCAACATATCCAACACTTCATGGGCCATCCTCTTTTATTGTAAGATCACTTGAGAGCTACTCTCAGCAAATTTCAAGTGTATAATACATTATATTAACTATTCTTATTAACTATAGTCACTGTATTGTACATTAAGTCTCTGGAACTTGTTCATTTTATAACTGGAAGTCTGTACCCTAACATCCCTCCACTTCCTTCTCTGCCCCTCCAGCCCTTGGCACCCACCATTTTACCTGCTACTTCTCTGACTTGTATTTTTTTTACATTCCACATATAAATGAGATCACACAGTATTGATCCTTCTGTGTCTCACTTACTTGACTTAGCATAATGTCCTTCAGGACATTTGTTCATGTCAATGCAAATGGTATAGTTTCCTTCTTTGTAAGGCTGAATAATATTCTATGGTATGACTACACACACACACACACACACACACATACACACACATGACATTTTCTTTACCCATTCATACATTGACAAGACACTTTGGTTGTTTCCTTATCTTGGCTAGTGTGAATAATACTTCATTGAACATGGGAGTACAGTTATCTCTTCAGCATCTCTATTCAATATCATTTTTTGGATATATACTCAGAAGTGGAATAGCTGGATCTTATGGTGGCTTTTAGTTCTAATTTTTAAAGGAGCATTCATATTTTTTCATAATTAGTTTTTCAATTTATATTTCCACAAAAGTGTACAAGGTTTCTCTTTATATATCTACCAATACTTATTATTATTATTATGATAATAGCTATTTTAACTGGTCTGAGGTGATATCTCATTGTGAGTTTGATTTGCATTTCCCTGATGATAAGTGACTTTGAACACATTTTTGTATTCTTTTTGGCTATTTGTATATCTTTTCTGGAAAAATATCTGTTCAGGTCCCTTGCCCATTTTTAATTGCTTTAGTATTATTCGGGCTGTTGACTTGTGTGAGCTCCTCATGTGTTCTGCAAGGAATTTGCAAACCCTTATTGCAATGGCGCCCCACTCCAGTACTCTTGCCTGGAAAATCCCATGGATGGAGGAGCCTGGTAGGCTGCAGTCTATGGTTTCTCTACAAGTCAGACACAACTGAGTGACTTCACTTTCACTTTTCACTTTCACTCAGTGGAGAAGGAAATAGCAACCCACTCCAGTGTTCTTGCCTGGGGAATCCCAGGGATGGGGGAGCCTCGTGGGCTGCTGTCCATGGGGTCACACAGAGTCAGACATGACTGAAGTGACTTAGCAGCAGCATTGAGTATAGGGCTTTTTGCAGATATTTTCTCCTATTCCTTAGGTTGTCCTTTAACTCTGTTGATTGCTTGTTTTGCTCTGCAGAAGCTTTTTAGTTTCATGTAGTCCTGCTTATCTCATTTTGCCTTTGGTGCTTGTGCATATCCAATAAATCATTGCAAAGACCAGTGTCATGAAGCTCTTCCTTCATGTTTTCTTCTAGATATTTTACAGTTTCGGGTTTCTTGTTTAAATCTTTAATATATTTTGAATTGATTTTTTTCTGTAAATGTACTCTGCAAATGGCTATCCAGTTTTTCTAACATCATTGGTTGAAGAGACTCTCCTTTCTCCATTGTGTAGTCTTGTACTCTTGTTGAATATCAGTTCCCTCTGTGTTTTGCGGGGGGTGGGGGGCGTTATTTCTGAGGTCTCTATTCTCATCCACTGTTCTACATGTCTTTTAAAAAATTTTTTTCATTTATTTGGCTATACCAGGTCTTAGTTGCAGCATGCAGAATCTCTGATTTTCATTGCGGCATGCCAGATCATTAGTTGCAGCATGTGAGATCTAGTTCCCTGACAGGGATGGAATTCAGGCCCCCTGCATTGGGAGTGCAGACTTAGCCACTGGATCACCAGGGAAGTCCTTAACATATCTGTATTTATGCCAGTACCAGACTTTTAAAAATTTTATAGCTTTGTAACATATTTTGAAGCCACGAATTACTATGCCATCAGCTTTGTTCTTCTTGCTCAAATTGTTTTGCTATTCAGGGAATTTTGTGGCTGCATAAGAATTTTAGGACTCATTCTTTCTTCCTTCTCTTTCTTTTCTTTAAAAAAAATTCTCAGCTGTTTAAAAGTTTTAAAAAGGCTGTTCTAAAATTTTTTTTCTATTTCTGTGAAAAATAACATTGGGATTTTCACAGGGATTTTACTGAATTTATTATTTGCTTTAGGTTTTATGAACATTTTAGCAGCATTAATTCTTTCAGCTGCTAAATAGGGGATAGCCTTTTATTTGTGTCTTCTCTAATTTCTTTCATCAATATTTTGTAGTTTTCAGTGTATAAGTCTTTTACCTCTTTGGTTAAGTTGTATTCCTCAGTATTTTGTTCTTTTGATGCTGTTATAAGTGAGATTGCTTTCATAATTTCTCTTTTGAATAGTTTGTTGTTAATATGTAGAAATCAAATTGGTTTTTGCTTATTGATTTTGTTTTCTGTAACTTATTGAATTTTTGTATTAGTTCTAAGTTTTTGATGGTATCTTAGGGTTTCTACATATAAGATCATGTCATCTGCCTACAGAGGTAACTGAGTCTGAGTTGTTTCTAACTCGAGCCTGGAAGCATATTCAGTGATACAGCAATGTCAGTCAAATATATATATAAATATATATATATAAAGAGACAGCTTAAAGAATGGGAGAGAATATTTGCAAATGTGTATCTGCTAAAAGTTTAACGTCAAAAGTATATGAAGAACAGACTAGTGAAAAACAACTAAATTAAGAAATAAGTAAAGAATTTGAGTAGAGAAATATACACATGGTCAATAAAACACTTAAAAGATGCTCAACATCATTAATGTTGCAAATTAAATGCAAATTAAAACTACAATGAGATTTCACTTTATACTAACTAGGATGACTATAATTAAAGAAACAGACAATAACAACTCTTGGTGACTATGTGAAGAAATTGGAATCCTCAGGCACTGCTGGCTGGATTTTAAAATAGTGAAGCTATGAAAAATAGTTTGACAGTTCCTCAGAAATTTAAACATAGTGTAACCATAAAACACAGGTATATTTCCAAGAGAACTGAAAATATATCCACATAAAAGCTTGGATGTAAATGTTCAGAGCAACATCATTGATAAAAGATCCAGACCAGAAACAACCCAAATGTCCATCAACTGATGACTGGATGAATAAAAGGTAGTATTTCCATTTACTATAATACTATTTATCAGTTGAAAAAGATTAGGTACTGATGCATGCTGCAATATGGATACATTTTGAAAAACCTGTTGCCAAGCGAAAGAAAACAGACACAATGGGTTGCGTGTTATTTGATTATGTTAAATACCCACAAGAGGTAAACGGATAGAAACAGAAAACAGATTAATAGTTGCCAGGGTCTGAGGGGAGGAGGAAGATGGGGAATGACTGCTAATGAATATGGAGTTTCTTTTTTGGAGTCATGGAATGTTCTGGAATTGGATAGAGATGATGGTTGAATAACTTTAGGAATGTACAGAAAACCACATAAATGGCACCCTTTAAAAGAATGAATTTTATCTCATAAAAGAAACAAGAACAATGAAGGAAATCTTGAATTTCTTTAGGAATTAAAAGGTGATCTTAAAGTAGTAAGTGCATCATAAAAGATGTCAATTGATAGTAATGTAAAACCCAGTGATAAGCCCAATGATTAATATATATTTAACACATAGTATTGATGGATTTTAAAGTTAATTTGGGAGGGTTAGATTGATTATTCCATAAGTAGGCCCGTGTAATTGGTTACTTGGTTAAGTGTTAAGATGGAATCTTAAGTCCCACCATACATAAAGTAATTTCCACATAAGCCCTTACCTAGATCAGTGATCGGAGTGTTATGTAAACCACAGATTATGATGGAGCAGCCTCCTCTTCACCTTGGCCCTTCTAATCTCCACTCATTTTCCATTTTTTTCAGTTCCCCAAATTTCCTGTGTTCTGTAACCTCCTTTCACCTTCTTTAGATCAAACACAATCTTCAAGTAAAAGTTTGTAGGTTAAATCACTGGAGGGTACCACCTTACAGCTGTTGCCCTAACCACCAGCTCTCCACTACTCTCCCATTCTTTGTTATATGGTACAATCTGCTCTTTTTCTAATTTATTTTCAAACTCTTGAAAGACCTCGTATTCTCTTTCACTTATATTTTCATAACTTTGAAATGAAAGGTTTCCATCTTACCTTGAGGAACTATGGACAGTAAGGCAAGAACCCCAAGGAGGGAAAGCAAGACCTTCATAGTTGATAAGTCAGAGAGAATCTGTAGCTGGGATGGAGAAAACTTCTTTCTACATTCAGTACTCAAGAAGTGAGTTACTGTATGATTATTGAACCTTTCAGTGGCAAGAACATTTCTGCATTCCAATGAGCCTTCATATCAGGAGATGCCATGCAATGGACGTGACCATCAGTCATCCACAGGACATTTGTCAAGTGTCGGCAGGGTGTGGGAAATGACAGAAGAATGTACAGCTCTTACAGAGAAATAGCAGTCACGATAAAGGGAGAAAGGGATGCTCTGTTGAAAAATCATTGTCTTATGGTTCCTGGAGGTTAAGGCAACATTTATAGAGTAAAAACATTCAGTTTGTTTCCCCAGTAATACAATAAGAGAAGCACTAGCTATAATAACATACCTATTTAAAAAAAAAATATTTTGGGGAATGTATGTTAACAGACTGCAGCAATGGAATTGTTTTTGAAACCATACAAAGGCTTGTGAGATATACAGAAGCTTAAGTTTGATTGTCTCTTTGCCCAGCCAACTAATGAGATCAGCTTATTTTTATATCTAGAATCTTAGTGAACACACATTGTTATACATCACTGTCATATGCAATGTGAGGGAGACCAAAAAGGAAGAAAGGGACTTAGGTGCATTTGGGAAAGCAAATAGTACAGGAATGACAATGGCAATGCAATCTGAGCATGTGTCTGACAAAGTGGCACAATTACCTTGTGGGTGTGCATTTTCAGTCGTGTCGGACTCTTTGTGACCCCATGGACTGTAGCCTGCCAGGCTCCTCTGTCCATGGAACTTTTCAGGCAAGAATACTGGTGTGGGTTCCCATTTCCTCCTCCAGCAATTACCTTGCAGACACTAAGGAATGAGCACAGAGGAACACTGGAGTAGTGTGGATGACCTAGGGAATGATTAAAGAAAACGAATAAGAATGCCAGCTTTAGAAGCTGCAGAGTCCATTCACATTCATGATCTAATTTGGTCTTCATAATTTCTTAGACATTACTTTGCCAACAAAGGTCTGTCTAGTCAAGGCTATGGTTTTTCCAGTGGTCATGTATGGATGTGAAGAAAGCTGAGCGTCAAAGAATTGATGCTTTTGAACTGTGGTGTTGGAGAAGACTCTTGAGAGTCCCTTGGACTGCAAGGAGATCCAACCAGTCCATTCTGAAG
>SJYX01007288.1:132067-145785 GCA_006410675.1 Oreotragus oreotragus | reverse complement strand
TGATGGACAGGGAGGCCTGGCGTGCTGCGATTCATGGGGTCGCAAGGAGTCAGACATGACTGAGCGACTGAACTGAACTGAACTGAATTTCTTAGATGCCCTTACTCTACACTGAGTAACTTCCTTCTGGTTGTCAGTGTCCAAAAAGAAGCTCCTTTCTTCCATGGCTTCCTCTGGATACCCCTTGCACTCCTAATGAAGTATGTAGTCACACTATTTGAGCAGGCCCTCCATGGCTGTGGAGGCCTTGAAAAATGACATCAGGAACTAAATTAGGGACAGAGGATTGGTGGAGAGAAAGGGACTGAGGTCCTGGAAGAGGCCAGTTTCACAGGCCTTAGCCTAGGAGGGCCAATGAGGGGGCCAAAAGCTCTGGGAATGGCTTTTCTTAAGCCTGGGCTCAGGATTTTTTCTCCTCTGGAGTTTCTGTGACAGTGGCATCTGGGGGCAAGCCTCTATAAGCACCCTAAAAACTCAGGGAGGCGTTGTTCAGGTCAGGGGAGTATGCTGGTTACTGATGACTATTCCATTTACTTAAATCTGACTGGCTGGGAATCTTTAGCCCCTCCAATCATGAAAGGCTTTGAAAGTATAGTTTACATTGCAAAGGAATCACATTTATGAACACAAATCATTGAGTTCCCTAATGGAACACTAAGGGCTGAATCTTCAATGATATTTTGTCATTTTCTATAAAATTTGTTTCTCGTCCAAAAAGATTTGGAGCCAGGGGATGGGCTTGGAAGGCTGCCCAGGAAGCCCAAGAACACTGAGTGATCCATGGGTTGGTAGTCAGGGACATCATCAAAGGGAAGGTCAGAAGACAGTTCATTACATTCTGGGGGTGGATTGGTGGGCACCAGTGAGTGTTGAAAGGAGGCTTCTCACCAGATTGCTAAGGGCCTTGGCACAGAAAGAGAAAGCACTTTGACAAAGGCCTTTCCTTAGAAGAACACAGAGAAGAAAATCAGCTATCAAGCTATCAAAGTACAGATTGTTACAGCAGGAGAAAGGAGTTAATTTACCATGAGATATTAAATTAGACTTAGGAATTATTGAATTTTACTATTGAATTTAGCTCTCCAGAAGGACAGTAGATACTCAGATACTTTATAATCAAGGGTTTGTTGTTTACCTTCCTTTTCTGTACTCAGTAGTATTGAAAGCTTATTATTTAAAGTAAGTTCCTGGGCTTTAAAAGCAACAGATACAGTAACCTTCCTTTCTTTCATTTACTTTTTATGTGAAACTCTAACTTTTCCCCTTTTGTCTCAGGAAAATAATAATATGTTCTCTATTTCCAGTTTTTTTCATTTACTTCTTACCCTGAAGATTTCTGACATCTCTTTGTACTGAGTATACTTTTGGTAAATCACTAACAAATTTTCCTCTGTATAAAATCAAATATATATATAATACATACACAGATAAATATGTACATAGATACCTATATACTATATGTGTTTATAGTTTTTATTCTGATTCCTAAATATTACATTTTTATTTTAAAATTGGAAAACTCATAAAATTATTAAGATGATAATAAACATATTGCATTATTCTACCACCTAAAAGACCATTCATTACTCTTTTGGTTAGTTCTAGTCAGTCATCAGCAGCAGCAGTCAGTTAAAATAACATGTAGAGAAGAGTTTAAATATTGTTATAGAATACAGTGAACTCCCTATACCAAACATCTGAATGAAATGGACATTTGTAGGGAATTATATGTCAGTAATGTTGGCCAATAAAATAAAATTGCAAGTAGTTGAGGTTCTGTCTTTTCATATTCAAAGGGCACTAGACCTGATACACAATCTTCAAGGACTAGATAATTTGTGTTTTGTGAGAGGAAATCAGATGATAGAATAAGCTAGATAGCTACTCAACACCTTTTATTAAATAGAGTGGTCACAACATAGATAGATCACAAGGGAACATATCAGTTGTATGTCACTACATGACAAATATCCCAAGATGTAGTGGCTTAAAACAACAAATGTTTGCTGCCTCACCATTTCTGTGGTCAGGAATCTGGGTGTGGCTTAGCTGGGTGCCTTTGGCTCAGGGTCTCTCCTGAGGTTGCAGAAAAGGCTGTCACTGGGCTTGCATGTTCCTTTGAAGGCTGGGACAGGTCTCTTTCTAAACTTACTCACGTGGTTGTTGGCACACCTCAGTCCCTTGCCACATGAGCCTCCCCATAGAACTTCTTATGGCTTTGCAGCTGTCTAGCCTAACAGCCGGAGAAGGCAATGGCAACACACTCCAGTACTCTTGCCTGGAAAATCCCTTGGACGGGGGAGCCTGATGGGCTGCAGCCCATGGGGTCGCAAAGAGTCGGACACGACTGAGCAACTTCACTTTCACTTTTCACTTTCGTGCATTGGAGAAGGAAATGGCAACCCACTCCAGTGTTCTTGCCTGGAGAATCCCAGGGATGGTGGAGCCTGGTGGGCTGCTGTCTATGGGGTCGCACAGAGTCAGACAGGACTAATGAGACTTAGCAGCAGCAGCAGCAGCAGCAGCAGCCTAACAGCNGGACATCATCAAAGGGAAGGTCAGAAGACAGTTCATTACATTCTGGGGGTGGATTGGTGGGCACCAGTGAGTGTTGAAAGGAGGCTTCTCACCAGATTGCTAAGGGCCTTGGCACAGAAAGAGAAAGCACTTTGACAAAGGCCTTTCCTTAGAAGAACACAGAGAAGAAAATCAGCTATCAAGCTATCAAAGTACAGATTGTTACAGCAGGAGAAAGGAGTTAATTTACCATGAGATATTAAATTAGACTTAGGAATTATTGAATTTTACTATTGAATTTAGCTCTCCAGAAGGACAGTAGATACTCAGATACTTTATAATCAAGGGTTTGTTGTTTACCTTCCTTTTCTGTACTCAGTAGTATTGAAAGCTTATTATTTAAAGTAAGTTCCTGGGCTTTAAAAGCAACAGATACAGTAACCTTCCTTTCTTTCATTTACTTTTTATGTGAAACTCTAACTTTTCCCCTTTTGTCTCAGGAAAATAATAATATGTTCTCTATTTCCAGTTTTTTTCATTTACTTCTTACCCTGAAGATTTCTGACATCTCTTTGTACTGAGTATACTTTTGGTAAATCACTAACAAATTTTCCTCTGTATAAAATCAAATATATATATAATACATACACAGATAAATATGTACATAGATACCTATATACTATATGTGTTTATAGTTTTTATTTTGATTCCTAAATATTACATTTTTATTTTAAAATTGGAAAACTCATAAAATTATTAAGATGATAATAAACATATTGCATTATTCTACCACCTAAAAGACCATTCATTACTCTTTTGGTTAGTTCTAGTCAGTCATCAGCAGCAGCAGTCAGTTAAAATAACATGTAGAGAAGAGTTTAAATATTGTTATAGAATACAGTGAACTCCCTATACCAAACATCTGAATGAAATGGACATTTGTAGGGAATTATATGTCAGTAATGTTGGCCAATAAAATAAAATTGCAAGTAGTTGAGGTTCTGTCTTTTCATATTCAAAGGGCACTAGACTTTATACACAATCTTCAAGGACTAGATAATTTGTGTTTTGTGAGAGGAAATCAGATGATAGAATAAGCTAGATAGCTACTCAACACCTTTTATTAAATAGAGTGGTCACAACATAGATAGATCACAAGGGAACATATCAGTTGTATGTCACTACATGACAAATATCCCAAGATGTAGTGGCTTAAAACAACAAATGTTTGCTGCCTCACCATTTCTGTGGTCAGGAATCTGGGTGTGGCTTAGCTGGGTGCCTTTGGCTCAGGGTCTCTCCTGAGGTTGCAGAAAAGGCTGTCACTGGGCTTGCATGTTCCTTTGAAGGCTGGGACAGGTCTCTTTCTAAACTTACTCACGTGGTTGTTGGCACACCTCAGTCCCTTGCCACATGAGCCTCCCCATAGAACTTCTTATGGCTTTGCAGCTGTCTAGCCTAACAGCCGGAGAAGGCAATGGCAACACACTCCAGTACTCTTGCCTGGAAAATCCCTTGGACGGGGGAGCCTGATGGGCTGCAGCCCATGGGGTCGCAAAGAGTCGGACACGACTGAGCAACTTCACTTTCACTTTTCACTTTCGTGCATTGGAGAAGGAAATGGCAACCCACTCCAGTGTTCTTGCCTGGAGAATCCCAGGGATGGTGGAGCCTGGTGGGCTGCTGTCTATGGGGTCGCACAGAGTCAGACAGGACTAATGAGACTTAGCAGCAGCAGCAGCAGCAGCAGCAGCCTAACAGCAGGTGATCTCAGAAAGAATGAGAGATTAAACACAAAATGAAACATATAGCTTTATATAATCTAATTTTTCATATGATATACTCTATTCATCATATCTAAGTTGTTAAGTCCAGGTCGCATTCAACTGGTGGAGGTTTTAGTATCTGCAAAACAACTCAGGAATGTGTGTCAGATACACACAGATATCCATGTCCTTCAGGGTGGAACGAATGATTCTGTGATTGCTCTGTGGCTGATCTATTGTTTAAATTGTTACCAGTTTTCTTGGCCAAACTTCAGTTCTTTGTTCCTACATGTTCACATTCTCCTAATCATTGAGTCTTGAGCCAACCTTTTGTGACAAAGGGGAGGCCTGGGAGACTAAACTCTACGAACAAGACAGGTAGAGAACACAGTAGAGTCTGTCCAGGAAGACTCCATAGAGCACTGCTTGGTTACAATATGAACATGGGGATGCCTGCTCTCAAAACAGCTATTTTGAATTTTTTATCATCTAAATCCCTCAGACAGTAAAGAATCTACCTGAAATGCAGGAGACCTGGGTTTGACCCCTGGGTCAGGAAGATGCCCTGGAGAAGGGAATGGCAACCCACTCCAGTATTCTTGCCTGGAGAATTCCATGGACAGAGGAGCCTCATGGGCTACAGTTCATAGGGTTGGACATGACTGAGCGATAACACACACACACACACACACACACACACACACACACACACAGACCATAATATTCCATGGATGTGAGCTTGGTTGTTGAACTATCATTTTCTTTTTGGTGATGACATATTTCCTTGATTATTTTAAAAATATACCGGTTGTCTTGAGATGGGAACTATTCATTGGTGCAGCTGTGTCTGGGGTTGTCTAGGATTTTTATGGGCAAACATGGCCACGCTTCCTGCTCCCTCTTGTGGCAGAATAGTAAAACCTTTACAATTTCTCTCTTTTTAAACTACTCACCACGCTGGCTGCTGGAGACCTGTTTTTGCTTTCCAAAAGGTGGTGCTAAAGCTCCAGTTTGTTCTGGTCTGTGTTTTTGTGAGCACTGTAATCGCTGGACCTGCTCTTGCCACTGAGCACGTGGGAGCAAGCTCATGGGTCTGGTTGCAGTGTGGTGGGAGATGTGTAGGTTTATCACTCAGGGTTTGGGGTGCTCATGATCCTGGTGGGAAAGACCCTTAGGTGGGGAACTCCCAGAGGCTTGTGTGCTGCAGATATCCTGCTCAAGTCCTGAAGCAGCCAGAAGGGATGGTGTCCCTTTACTGCCCTTTCAGAAGCTTTTCTGCTTCTTTCCCTCCTTCCTTCCTACATGCGTGAAGCAGCAAACAGCTCCTTGGATCTTTGCTGGTTACCTTCAGATGGGTGTTCTGTTTGTGTTGTTATTAACTTAGGTTTTTTTTCTCTTGGTCTTTTTATTGGCAAAGTTTTTCTACCTGCTTGCTTTCTCTTTTGGTAGAATGCTCAAATTTTTATGTCTTCTCTGGTTCTTACAGAGGGGCTTCTCTTATAGCTTATCAGGCTGGCTGCTGGAAACCTCTCTTTGGTTTTGCAGAAGGTGGTGGTATAGCTCGGGTTTATGATTTATGCCTGCCCACAAACTATGGTCTGTTTTCTGAGCACACTCTCATCTATGTTTTTTGCATTTTCATATGTGTGTGCAGGTAAAAGCGTACACTAAAGAGAAAAAAATGCATGTACTCTTCTAAAGAAAAGAATTGGGAGATAAAGAGTTTTTAGAAGAAGGAAAAGGTAAAATTAAGGTTTGTAGTTTTCCCGATTAGACAGTTCAAAATTATTTGCAATCAATGCCCAAGGAATGTCTCAAGCAGACAGAACAGTGACCTTGATATGATATGATTCCCATCAGAGATTTAAAATGCTGCTGCTGCTGCTAAGTCACTTCAGTCATGTCTGACTCTGTGTGACCCCGTAGACGGCAGCCCACCAGGCTCCCCCATCCCTGGGATTCTCCAGGCAAGAATACTGGAGTGGGTTGCCATTTCCTTCTCCAATGCATGAAAGAGAAAAGTGAAAGTGAAGTCGCTCAGTCTGTCCGACTGTTAGCGACCCCATGGACTGCAGCCTACCAGGCTACTCCGTCCATTGGATTTTCCAGGCAAGAGTACTGGGGTGGGGTGCCATTGCCTTCCCTGATTTAAAATGGCTCTGTGTTTAATTCTAGGAACTACATAACTGAGGCATTAACCACAGCCAGTGTTTTCTCTTTTTTAAGAAACCAATCCCAATTGTTAAGCTAAACCAACAGTGAGGATTAAGGCTAGCTCACAGGAATTGTGAGCTAAATCCTAACAGATGATGCTGTTAAAGTGTTGCACTCAATATGCCAGCAAATTTGGAAAACTCAGCAGTAGCAACAGAATTGGAAAAGGTCAGTTTTCATTCCAATCCAAAGAAAGGCAATGTCAAAAAATGCTCAAACTAGTGCACAATTGCACTCATCTCACATGCTAGTAAAGTAATGCTTAAAATTCTCCAGGCTAGGCTTCAACAGTACATGAACTGAGAACTTCCAGATGTTCAAGCTGGATTTAGAAAAGGCAGAGGAACCAGAGATCAAATTGCCAACATCCACTGGATCATCAAGAAAACAAGAGAGTTCCAGAAAAGCATCTATTTCTGCTTTATTGACTACACCAAACCTTTGACTGTGTGGATCACAACAAACTGTGGAAAATTCTTAAAGAGATGGGAATACCAGACCACCCGACCTGCCTCCTGAGAAATCTGTATGCAGGTCAAGAAGCAACAGTTAGAACCAGACCTGGCATAATGGAATGGTTCCAGATAGGGAAAGGAGTATGCCAAGGCTGTATATCATCACCCTGCTTATTTAACTTATGTGCAGAGTACATCATGTGAAATGCTGGGCTGGATGAAGCACAAGCTGAAATCAGGATTGCAGGGAGAAATATCAGTAACCTCAGATATACAGATGAGACCACCCTAATGGCAGAAAGTGAAGAGGAACTAAAGAGCCTCTTGATGAAAGTGAAAGAAGAGAGTGAAAAATCTGTCTTTAAACTCAGCGTTCAAAAAACTAAGATCATTGCTCCTGGTTCCATCACGTCGTGGCAAATAGATGGGGAAACATTGGAAACAGTGAGAGACTTTATTTTCTTGGGTTCCAAAATCACTGCAGATGGTGACTGCAATCATGAAATAAAAAGCTGCTTGCTCCTTGGAAGAAAAGTTATGACAAACCTAGATAGCATATTTAAAAGCAGAGATGTTACTTTGCTGACCATGGTCTGTCTAGCCATAGCTATGGTTTTTCCAGTAGTCATGTATAGATGTGAGACTTGAACCATAAAGAAAGCTGAGCACTGAAGAATTGATGCTTTTGAACCTTGGTGTTGGAGAAGACTCTTGAGAGTCTCTTGGACTGTAAGGAGATCCAACCAGTCCATCCTAAAGGAAATCAGTTCTGAATATTCATTGGAAGGACTGATGCTGAAGCTCAAGCTCCAATACTTTGGGCACCTAATGTGAAGAAGTGAATCCTTGGAAAAGACCCTGATGCTGGGCAATATTGAAGACAGGAAGAGAAGGGGCCGACAGAGGATGAGATGGTTGGATGGTATCACTGACTCGATGGACATGAGTTTGAGCAAGCTCTGGGAATTGGTGATGGACAGGGAAGGCTGGCATTCCTGCAGTCCATGGAATCACAAAGAGTCGGACAGAACTGAGAAACTGAACTGAACTGAACTGAACACAGGAACTGAGCCCCAAATACCAGACAGGTCTGTGGGTGTCAGGGTGACACCTTTGACAGTGATAATGTCAGGGAGTAACATGGCTGCACCCTGGCAGCTCATGTCATTTATGCTTTCTGCAACTTAAAGAAGCTTCCTTCTATCTCTGTCTGATTAATGGTTTTGTTAAAGGAACATATGCTGAGTTCTATCAACTGCTGTTTCAATACATTTTGAGATGATCAGAGATTTCTCTCCTTTAAAATCTTGGCATTCATTTCTCAATAATTGTCTTAATAAAATTCTGTCATCTTGTGTTTCAAGGACAAACTCTTTCTTGGTCATAACACACTGGGCTTTCAATATAGTAACTGAGTGGCTCACTTTGCTAATGTTATCTAGGAGTTTTGCCCTTGTTTTAATATCCAAATGAATCATTTCTTTCTTCTTTGGGACTTTTCCTTTCCCTAATTTTTGAAATTGTGTTAAAATACACATAACATAAAAACATACCATCTTAATCATTTTTATGCATATAGTTCAGTGGTATTTAATCCATTTATATTGTTATGAAGACATCACCATAACTCTTTTCATTGTGTAAATTTGAAATAAAGGTGAAAATAAACCTCCTAAAGAATAACTCCTCATTCTTCCCTACCTATCCCTAGTCCTGATGATTACATTATACATTCTGTCTTTATGATTTTGACTATTCTAAGTAACTCATATAATATAGGTACATAAAATATATTTATCTCCTTTCATTGACAGTATGTAAAAAAGGTTTTGTTTTTCACTTGGCTCATTCTTTATGATGTTATATAATTCAGTGTAGCAAGATACTATTTCTAGTAGAATATTATGCCCCTCCTCTTAAAACTTCCTGTATATAAGAATCAACACAGTCATTATTAAATATTTATTTATTTGGCTGTGCCACATGTTGGTTGGAGTATGCTGGGTCTTCAATTGTAGCATATGGGATCTATTTCCCTGAAACAGATCCTGTGCCCACTGCATTTGGGAGCTCAGAGTCCTAGCCACTGGATCACCAAGGAAATCCCAACAAAGTCAATATTGAATCTGAAAAAATATGTTCTACAAATGTAATCACTATGCAGGAACTTCAATTTAGTTTCAGTTATGTTTTCTCTTCCCAAGTTTACTTAATCTAAATAAAAAACAAAGTTTCCACTTAGTAAATATAAATAATATGTGATTTTAATTTTCTTAATTTTCTGCCAATATAACAAGAACTTGAAATTTAGGAATGTTGTAATTTTAACTATTTCTACATCCTACATTATTTAATTTGAGTTTTTAACCTAACATTATACTTATAAATGTTTTAAAACCATTCTTCCATATGGGTACTACTATTTAATCTTCTCTGTCTGTCTTGTAAGGGTTTGAGACTTGACAATGTATGTCTATAGCAGATACTCCTTGCTAGCTATTAAAAAAAATTGACATTGAATTTTTCTTGGGGCTCATAATTAGATCATACATCCTACTCTTCCATGCAGTTCGGCAAGGCTATGCTACTGAGTTCCACTCAGGAAATGAGAACAGAAGTGATTAGTATCCCTTCCAGGGCTGGACCATAAGAAACTTTTATGTATGTTTTTGCATGTTCTTTGTCCCTTCATATTTAGTGGGGTAAAGATGACCTCTGTTACATTGGAAGCCACATGTTGAAGATGATAAAGTCTCTGTCAGCCAGGTTGTGGAATGACCACAGCAGGTAAACTTTGACTACCAGAAACACCTTTCTTTCCTAGACTGTGAAGTAGGCTTTTGGGCACTGGTGAAATTTTGCAGCATGTTTATCATTCTGTGTTACTATAACTGGTGTTACGAATCAATGCCTGGATTCATTGTTTGAGGTAAGACAAAAGGNAAGTCTCTGTCAGCTAGGTTGTGGAATGACCACAGCAGGTAAACTTTGACTACCAGAAACACCTTTCTTTCCTAGACTGTGAAGTAGGCTTTTGGGCACTGGTGAAATTTTGCAGCATGTTTATCATTCTGTGTTACTATAACTGGTGTTACGAATCAATGCCTGGATTCATTGTTTGAGGTAAGACAAAAGGAGACAGTGAATACAACAGATAATTTAAAAATAAGGCACCTTTTACTATTGTTGTCTCCATACTTATTACGAAAGGGGTAAAAACTTGGCTTTAAAGTGATTAGCAATGAGGAGTCTAAGTAACTCTGGCTAGTAACTAAACCATAATATAAGAAAATAATTGCAAGCAGTTTCACAGGATGAAGTATGATTCTACAGGAATTTCTCTTGCCATTCAACCTAAAGAAATAATCATGTGTAAGTGTTTCCCAAAACCTTTAGGACAATAGTCTTATAGTGTTTCAAAGACTGTTTTAATAATCCCCAGTATATGGTGGTGCTTCCCAGGTGGTGCTAGTGGTAAAGAACCTGCCTGCCAATGCAGGAGACGTAAGAGACTCAGGTTTGATCCCTGGTTTGGGAAGATCCCCTGGAGGAGGGCACGGCAACACACTCCAGTATTCTTGGCTGGAGAATCTCATGGACAGAGGAGCCTGGTGGGCTACAGCCCATAGGGTTGCAAAGAGTCAGACACGACTGAAGGGACTTAGCATGCATGCATGCATGCACATATATGGTGATGTCATGATACTGGAGCTCTTGGAGCATGGTAGTACTTTGTATATGTGGAAGAAGTTTATAGAGCTTAATGTTTGAGGATGGTAGTAGAAATAGGTGTTTTCAAAAATTGGCATAGATAACTTTTTGATTGTCAGAGACATGTAGCAGTTAAAGTTGGAATGTATCTCATCTTCAGAATGAATGTTAAGGAGGCCAACATGACATTCCATAGTGATGGAGTCCTGAAACAGATAAAGCATAGGTATGACAATCATTTTCATACCTCTAAGATCAAGGCAAAAGTTTTAAACATTTAAAATCAATGTAAGAAGTGTTCCTAAGATGGCGGAGGAATAGGATGGGGAGACCACTTTCTCCCCCACAAATTCATCAAAAGAACATTTGAAGGTGAAGGTGAAGTCGCTCAGTCGTGTCCGACTCTTTGCGACCCCGTGGACTGTAACCTACTAGGCTTCTCTGCCCATGGGATTCTCCAGGCAAGAATACTGGAGTGGATCGCCATTTCCTTCTCCAGGGGATCTTCCCGACCCAGGGATCAAACCCAGGTCTCCCGCATTGGAGGCAGACACTTTAACCTCTGAGCCACCAGGGAAGCCCAAAGAACATTTGAACTCTGAGTAAATTCCACAAAACAACTTCTGAATGCTGGCAGAGGACATCAGGCTCCTAGAAAAGCAGCCCATTGTCTTCGAAAGGCGGTAGGAAAAAATTAAACATTTAAAATCAATGTAGGAAGTGTTCCTAAGATGGCGGAGGAATAGGATGGGGAGACCACTTTCTCCCCCACAAATTCATCAAAAGAACATTTGAAGGTGAAGGTGAAGGTGAAGGTGAAGTCGCTCAGTCGTGTCCGACTCTTTGCGACCCCGTGGACTGTAACCTACTAGGCTTCTCTGCCCATGGGATTCTCCAGGCAAGAATACTGGAGTGGATCGCCATTTCCTTCTCCAGGGGATCTTCCCGACCCAGGGATCAAACCCAGGTCTCCCGCATTGGAGGCAGACACTTTAACCTCTGAGCCACCAGGGAAGCCCAAAGAACATTTGAACTCTGAGTAAATTCCACAAAACAACTTCTGAATGCTGGCAGAGGACATCAGGCTCCTAGAAAAGCAGCCCTTTGTCTTCGAAAGGCGGTAGGAAAAAATATAAAAGATACAAAGAGAGACAAAAGAGATAGGGACACAGATCCGTCCGGGAAGGGAGTCTTAAAAAAGAGAGGTTTCCAAATACCAGGAAACACTCTCACTGGCGAGTCTGTGGTGAGCCTTGGAACCGCAGAGGGCAACATAACTGGGAGGAAAAATAAATAAATAATCAAAACCCACAGATTACGTGCCCAACAGTAACTTCCAGCGGAGAAGCAGCGCAAACGCCTGCATCCGCCACTAGCAAGCGGGGGCTGGGCAGGGAGGCGCCGGCTGCATTGCTTAGAGTAAGGACCAGGCCTGAGTGCCCCCAGGGCAATCTGAGGGACCTAACTTGAGAAAGCAAACCAGACTGTGGGATAGCTACCTCGCGAAAAGCCCTAACTTAGACACTGCCAGGCCTGCTCACATAACAAGGGACTGGACAGAGCTAGCCGGCTGCGGACTGGCCCGATCCC
Organism: Oreotragus oreotragus; assembly: GCA_006410675.1. Taxonomy (NCBI): domain Eukaryota; kingdom Metazoa; phylum Chordata; class Mammalia; order Artiodactyla; family Bovidae; genus Oreotragus; species Oreotragus oreotragus. Next base: position 133,532 of record SJYX01007288.1, on the reverse strand, counting down.
TTGCGGAGACAGGCAGGCGAGGGCAGCCAGAGCTGGAAGGGGGCAATCACGGCTCCAGAGAGGCATCATGTACCTTACTGCAAGCAGGCTTCACTGATAACCAAGACTTCTTGGGATTCTGAACTGTCGACATCCGCCTGAGAAGGTGCACCGATTGTACACCCAGAAAACAGAGCGGCAGGGACAGGGGAGGCACTAAGCTTTGCAGCAACCGCGCTCGCCAAGCACCTGGTCACCTGAGCTGCTTGGACCTGAAAGTGAAAGAAAGTGAAGCAGCTCAGTCATGTCCGACTCTTTGCGAGCCCATGGATTGTAGCCCACCAGGCTCCTCCGTCCATGGGACTCTCCAGGCAAAAATACTGAAGTAGGTTGCCATTTCCTTCTACAGGGGATCTTCCTGACCCAGGGATCAAACTTAGGTCTCCTGCATTGTAGGTAGACGCTTTAACCTCTGAGCCACCAGGGAAGGGCACAAAACGCAGGCCCAACCAAGTCTGCACTTTTGTGGAGTACCTGAGTACCTGAACCTGAGCGTCCTAGACCCGGGAAGTGCATACAACCCAGGGTCGCCCTCAGACAGTTCCCAGCAGAGCAACCTAGAGCCTAAGCAGTGTAGACTGGGAAAGCACACACGCTGTGAGTGGGGGCAAACCCGGTGTGGCCGAGACACTGCGGGGACACACCAGTGATATTTGTTTGCAGCGTTCCTCCCTTCCTACGGGCTTCCCTGGTGGCTCAGAGGTTAAAGCATCTGCCTGCAATGTGGGGGACCTGGGTTCGATCCCTGGGTCAGGAAGATCCCCTGGAGAAGGAAATGGCAAACCACTCCAGTATTCTTGCCTGGAGAATCCCATGGATGGAGGAGCTTGGTGGGCTACAGTCCACGGGGTCGCAAAGAGTCAGACATGACTGAGTGACTTCACTTTCACTTTCACTTTCCCTCCCTACAGCACGACTGAACAAGTGAGCCTAAAAAAGTGTCCACCACCGCCCCTTTTTCCCTGTCAGGGCGGAAATTAGACACTGAAGAGACCAGCAAACAGAAGAAGCTAAAACAAACAGAGGGTGCTCGCTTCGGCAGCACATATACTAAAATTGGAACGATACAGAGATTAGCATGGCCCCTGCGCAAGGATGACATGCAAATTCGTGAAGCGTTCCATATTTTTTAGCAAATGAAGCAACTGACAAACAACTAATCTCAAAAATATACAAGCAACTTATACAGCTCAATTCCAGAAAAATAAACGACCCAATCAAAAAATGGGCCAAAGAACTAAATAGACATTTCTCCAAAGAAGACATACGGATGGCTAACAAACACATGAAAAGATGCTCAACGTCACTCATTATCAGAGAAATGCAAATCAAGACCACAATGAGATACCACTTCACACCAGTCAGAACGGCTGCGATCCAAAAGTCTGCAAGCAATAAATGCTGGAGAGGGTGTGGAGAAAAGGGA
>SJYX01007288.1:88758-103780 GCA_006410675.1 Oreotragus oreotragus | reverse complement strand
AACTCTGGGAGTTGGTGATGGACAGGGAGGCCTGGCGTGCTGCGATTCATGGGGTCGCAAAGAGTCGGACACAACTGAGCGACTGAACTGAACTGAACTGAACTGAGACTTACATAGTCATTCAAAGACATATGATAAAATGAATTAGCTAATACGTACAGACTGGTTAGTGCCCTAAATAGTAATCTTTGGGATTACCCTTTTGGTTGAACAGAATAATGCAAGATAACATGTAACTTCAGAATATCTGAGGTCTACTCAAATAATTTACAACAAAGATACACATAGGTGACTTCTATATAACTAAGTAACCCTTGGGTTGTTCTCAACCCATGTCACTTGCAAACGTAATTTAAAAATACATATTCTATAAAAGTTTTTGCAATATCCTGCTGTATTTAATGACATAATAAGCTTTCCAATATAAACATTCAAATGAAAAGTGTTTGAAGGGACTAATATCTAGCAGAAATCCTTACAATTGCTGACTTGTTATGCAAGGATGTGAGAATACTGCATACATTAAATGAAGGAAAAGAAAATTCCTGCAACAACAATAGCTACCATTTATTAGTCTAATTATCCAAATTTGGCAACATGATAAATGTCTTGAGTATATTTTTACCATCCTCACTACAACCTTGAAGTTAGGAATTATTTATATACAGTTAACAGATGGCAAACTAGGATTCAGAGAGATTAAAAGTCCTTGCTCAAGAAAGTAAAAAAAGCAGATTTGAATTACATTCCATCTGTCTCTAGTGTTCATTTTCTTGCTACTTTACCTTGATGCTTTTTTTAAATGTGGCTTTTTTTCTTTTGCTATAAAACCTTTGGAAGAATTGGGGCTGAAATTATTTTATATGTGAATGATATTTTTATCTCCTGGAAATTAGCACTTAAGCAGACAAGGAGTAATGTCATAGCAATTGATAATAACTTTGATATTTTTTGAACACAAGCTTCTTTCCAGTTCCTGTGTTAATTACATAAACCTGTATCATCTTATTCAGTAGTCACAATGGTTCTCTATGAAAGACAATTTCAAATCATTAATGCTGGCACCTGAGAGTAGACTTTGACTTAGGCAAAAAATAAATGAATTGAAATGATGTTGGAGAGCTAATAGAATTCCCCAGATGCCTAGAAAGCCAGTTTTGGAGGATATGTGTGAAAGAATAAAGCTTTATGTAGCCTTAATTCTTGTGGTCATAATAGGTAACTGGTGCAGTGAGAAAATGCCACACAGAAGCTACTGCAAATTGCATGACTGAGGGAGGCTCTGAGCCCTAACAGCGTTGCCACTGCTGTCCAAGGAACGAGGAATGGGACTTGGTCCTTATTGCCTTCACTCCCAGAGACGACCTTCTGAAGTCCTTAGTTCAGAACAGGTGTCTGTTTTGGGCAGGGCTGTTTCTGGCGTTTGAAGCTTTTGCACTGAGAGGAGGGCTCTGTCTTCCATCAGGATCACATGGTGGAGAATCACATGGTCAGGCTGGGAAGATTTAGATACTGAGTAGTCTAAAAGAAAAACTAGTGACCATTTTACAGGTAAGAAAATTGAAGCCCAGAATTACCATATGATTTTCAGAATGACATACATGTTAATAACTGGCAGAACCTTGATTGAGCCTAAATTTCTCAGATCTCTGCTCCTTGCCCCCTTTTGTTCCGGTAGTTTCTGGCTGTCCATGTTTGGCTTTTGTCAGCTGTTACCCTGGAGAAGGCAATGGCACCCCACTCCAGTACTTTCCCCTGGAAAATCCCACGGGCAGAGGAGCCTGGTGGGCTGCATCTTAGCATCCATGGGAATCTCTGCTCCTTGCCCCCTTTTGTTCCGGTAGTTTCTGGCTGTCCATGTTTGGCTTTTGTCAGCTGTTACCCTGGAGAAGGCAATGGCACCCCACTCCAGTACTTTCCCCTGGAAAATCCCACGGGCAGAGGAGCCTGGTGGGCTGCATCTTAGCATCCATGGGATGCTAAGAGTCGGACACGACTGAGCGACTTCACTTTCACTTTTCACTTTCCCGCATTGGAGAAGGAAATGGCAACCCACTTCAGTGTTCTTTCCTGGAGAATCCCAGGGATGGGGGAGCCTGGTGGGCTGCTGTCTATGGGGTCGCACAGAGTCGGACATGACTGAAGCGACTTAGCAGCAGCAGCAGCTGTCACCCTGGTCCTCATTTCTGTTTCTTAGAAGTCACAAGCTTATTACTTTCTCTCTCCCTGGCTACTATATCTCTATTTCATTTTAAGGACCAAAAGAATCACCCATCAGAGTTAGCCCATATTACTCATTCTAATAGTTGGACTATAAAGAAAACTGAGTGTCAAAGAATTGATGCTTTTGAACTGTGGTGTTGGAGAATACCCTTGAGAATCCCTTGGACTGCAAGGAGATCCAACCAGTACGTGCTAAAGGAGATCAGTCCTAGGTGTTCATTGGAAGGGCTGATGTTGAAGCTGAAACTCTAATACTTTGGCCACCTGATGTGAAGAACTGATTCATTTGAAAAGACCCTGATGCTAGGAAAGACTGAAGGCAGGCAGAGAAGGGGCTGACAGAGGATGAGTTGATTGGATGGGATTACCGACTCAATGGACATGAATTTGAGCAAGCTCTGGGAATTGATGATGGACAGGGAAGCCTGGCGTTCTGCAGTCCATGGGGTCACAAAGAGTCGGACAAGACTGAGTGACTGAACTGAACTGAATAGCAACTCTCAACACTTTGAGATTCTTTTTTTTTTTTTTTTACACAGGAAATTTGCACATACCTTAACCTCAACCATGAAATATTTTGTTTTTAAATGTGAGTTTTCAATACTTTTTGTATATCACTTTCTATGAAGCTATATAAAGATTTAAATATTCAGTTGTAAATATTTTGAACATTGAATAATAACTGAATTTTATTTTTAAATTAAAAAAATTATTTTAATTGGAGGCTAATTCTTTACAGTATTGTGATGGTTTTGCCATACATTGACATGAATCAGCCATGGGCATACATGTGTCCCCATCCTGAATCCCCCTCCCACCTCCATCCCCATCCCCTCCCTCAGGGTTGTCCCAGTGCACCAGCCCTGAGCACCCTGTTTCATGCATAGAACCTGGACTGGTAATCTACTTCACATATGGTAATATATGTTTCAATGCTGTTCTCTCAAATCATCCCACCCTCGCCTTCTTGCACAGAGTCCAAAAGCCTGTTCTTTACATCTGTGTCTCTTTCACTGTCTTGCATATAGGGTCATCATTACCATCTTCCTAAATTCCATATATATGCATTAGTATCATTTGTCTTGCATATAGGGTCATCATTACCATCTTTCTAAATTCCATCTATATGCATTAGTATACTATATTGGTGTTTTACTTTCTAACTTCACTCTGTATAATAGGCTCCAGTTTCATCCAGCTCATTAGAGCTGATTCAAATGCATTTTTTTTAATGGCTGAGTAATATTCCATTGTGTGTATGTACCACAGCTTTCTTATCCATTCATCTGCCAATGGACATCTAGGTTGCTTCCATGTCCTGGCTATTGTAAACAGCCAGGCTGTTTGAACATTGTGATGAACATTGAGGTACACGTGTTTCTTTCAATTCTGGTTTCCTCAGTGTGTATGCCCAGCAGTGGGACTGCTGGGTCATAAGGCAGTTCTATTTGCAATTTCTTAAGGAATCTCCACACTGTTCTCCATAGTGGCTGTACTAGTTTTCGTTCCCACCAACAGTGTAAGAGGGTTCCCTTTTCTCCACACCCTCTCCAGCATTTATTGCTTGTAGACTTTTTGATAGCAGCCATTCTGACTGGCGTGAGATGCCACCTCATTGTGGTCTTGATTTGCATTTCTCTGATAATGAGTGACGTTGAGCATCTTTTCATGTGTTTGTTAGCCATCCGTATGTCTTCTTTGGAGAAATGTCTATTTAGTTCTTTGGCCCATTTTTTGATTGGGTCGNGTGTTTCTTTCAATTCTGGTTTCCTCAGTGTGTATGCCCAGCAGTGGGACTGCTGGGTCATAAGGCAGTTCTATTTGCAATTTCTTAAGGAATCTCCACACTGTTCTCCATAGTGGCTGTACTAGTTTTCGTTCCCACCAACAGTGTAAGAGGGTTCCCTTTTCTCCACACCCTCTCCAGCATTTATTGCTTGTAGACTTTTTGATAGCAGCCATTCTGACTGGCGTGAGATGCCACCTCATTGTGGTCTTGATTTGCATTTCTCTGATAATGAGTGATGTTGAGAATCTTTTCATGTGTTTGTTAGTCATCTGTATGTCTTTTTTGGAGAAAAGCCTGCTTAGTTCTTTGGCCCATTTTTTGATTGGGTCGTTTATTTTTCTGGTATTAAGCTGCATGAGCTGCTTGTGACTTTTTGAGATTCTTTGTCAGTTGCTTCATTTGCTATTATTTTCTCCTATTCCAAAGTCTGTCTTTTCACCTTGCATATAGTTTCCTTGGTTGTGCAAAAGGTTTTAAGTTTAATTAGATCCCATTTGTTTATTTTTGCTTTTATTTCCATTACTCTGGGAGGTGGGTCATAGAGGACCCTATTGTGATTTATGTCAGAGAGTGTTTTGCCTATGTTTTCCTCTAGGAGTTTTTTAGTTTCTGGTCTTATGTTTAGATCTTTAATCCATTTTGAGTTTATTTCTGTGTGTGGTGAATAACTGAATTTTAAAATAAAAATTTTTGAAAAGATTAATGTAAAAACTGAAATATTTGTAGACTGTAAATACTTTTGAAGCAGAGGGAAGAAACTTTTAGGCATTGTCAGTTGCTAGTAAATCCTATCTTGGTTATATAGTTTCAGAATTACTGAATGTCTCAAGCCTCGCTCCATAGTGTACTAATAGAAACAAAAGAAAATTTGATGCAATAAAATGCTTTTCATTTTCAGTGTTTAAAAAAGATGACTACCAAAACAATTTATTGAAGAAAATGCTGTACTGATAATAAAGTTCAAATCATATATTGTCCATTCTTTGCAGACCTGGGCTTAAATTATTATATATTTGTGAAGCTATGAGGGCTTCCCTGATAGCTCAGTTGATAAAGAGTCCGCTTGCAATGCGTGAGACCCTGGTTTGATTCCCGGGTCAGGAAGATCTGTGGGAGAAGAGATAGGCTATCCATTCCAGTATTCTTGGGCTTCCTATGAATCTATGAGGATGTGAATTAATTATGTATATTTATGGAGGATTAGGATCACCATTTTAGAATTATATGTATTATTAACTATTTCACAAGGTTTTCATGTAAAATTAAAAATAGCGTTTTTGTATACCATATAGTATGTATTTAGCAGACAGTATCTGAATCAGAGATACATTTGTTTTGCATATGTTCAGTCTTGGGTTCTCACACAGCTTTTCCTAATCTGCTCCACCACTTCTCAATTGGCTTATGGCAGCAGATTTTGACTGGTATCCTGGTGAACAGTTTCTTTTTAGAGTTAGCTGTCTTTCATAAACAAAAGCTTCATCCTCTGGGGAAATATAGTTGCATAAAACAAATCAATAAACTTTCTTCCTTAGGATTAAATAAGTTGGGAAAAAAGTAGGAGCAGTAGGACAGGAAAGGAGGGGTACAAGTTCTTTCCATAAATTTTGAAAATTATCATCCATAGAATTGTTCATAAATTACTGATTCCAATTCCTTCTGAAACAGGATAATGGGAGAAAAATGAGTGCACACATTTCCGAATGCTTCTAGGGATAACAGAAACCTAGAAGGAAGAATCTACAATAGGGCTATGGGCTGGTAGTACGTTGGCAGAGCAGCAACAAGCGTGAAATGTAAGCCAGAGACCACCAACCAGTTCAGGTGAATAGCCCTTAATGTGGGTCAGGGAATTTCAGGGCTTGTCAAATTCGATCTCCTTTGAAAAGGAAAAAAGTGGGAGAGGCCTGGTAAATTTCAAAGTTGCTACCTCTCAGAACAGAGACTTCAGAGAATGGAGAAAGTAAAGACAAAGGGAATAAGGAAATTAAGAACTGGTGCAGGCATTGATGACCAGAGGAAAGATGAGCAGAAATCTCAGCTTAGTGTCGCCTTCTGCTGCACATAGACAGTGTTGTATCTGGAACTAATCCTAAGGTTTACTGAGTTTTGTCCTTGGAATATTAGTCAACAACTGACTTACAAACAGCTTAGAAAGAGAATAAAATGAATGAGATAAATAGTGAAAACCCACAGGAAAAATACAATTACCAGCAGGTTATATGGCAGGACACTTTGAATTCCAAGAGACCTCACAAAAAAATGGGACAATAACCCCAGAAATGTAATTAACATAGTTACATCGACAATATATCAAGATCAAAACATGACTAGAACTAAGCTAATAAGAAAATACGAATATGTATATATTATATTCACACTATGAATATGAGCAGTATTATGCCTAATGATGAATGTAGTAAGAAATGTGTAGAACTCATATATACAAATATTTGAAATAAGCTGAGGCACTTGAAAACTTGAATAAGTTGAAGAACCTGCTTCATTCTTGAAAACTCCATATTCTAAATTAACGAATTTTCCTTTAAAGGGTCTATAGATGAGATGTAAACTCAACAAAAGAAAGAGTTTTTTGAAGCTGAGGAGTGAAACTTTATAAAATTATTCTAAAGTTCATTTGAAGTATTATAATAAGTGACTAGCCATTGAGGGTGAGGAGAAATGGACTAACAGAATAGAGAACAGTGAACACACCTGCTAGTAAATATATCATGACACTAAAATAATGAGAAGGAAAAAGAAGCCCTGTTTCATTCCTTACCCCAGAATACTTTCAGCATATAATATAAAAATTCAAAGCTTGCAAGTCTGAGAAGAATATGTACATTAGTATTTTTAACAAGAAAACATTTTTTGACTATGCTATGAAACCAGAAAATCCAAAAATAAATTACCAGAGTTTGACCTATGAAAATTTAATCTTCATTATGACAAAAAGTAAAAACATCCATAACATCAATGCCAAAATAAAGAGAAAGAAAAATGAAGTTACTTTGGGGAAGAGTGCTTGTTGCATACAAGAAACCAAAAAAATGTCTAATATCTAATGGGTTTATATATCAGTGGGGGCATTTGGAGAGTTGGGTTGAGCAAGAAAACCTTCATAGTAGAGCAACATCTTAGCTCCTTTTGAAGATGTGAGGGAGGATGATCAAAGAGGAAGGGAGTGAAGCTGATGAAATTACAGATATGTAAATTTTGAGGCAGCAAATGAGCTTGAGATGAGGCTGAGAGTATAAGTAGGGATCAGACGATAGATGGGATGATAAAGGGCCCACATTTTGTGCTGTAGATCATGAAAAGCCAAACAGACATTTTAATCTTGAGAATAACATTGTTTCTGCATTTGAAAAGATCAGTTGAGTTTTGCATGAACTTGAAGGGAACGAAACCAGATGCTGGTGAATTCACATGCTATTTCAATACCTCAGGCAATGGCTTGTGAATGTTTACACTTATGAAACAAATAGCCTTGGGAGATATTTAGGTAGTATCTTGTGAGAAATTGTACGTGAAAGGTGAGGGAAGGAAAGAAATGAATTATAGCCCCTATTATTTTGCCTCTGTACTTTTGAAGTACAGCAAAAGAGGGAAAAAGAGTGAGGGATAAGCGAAGAACTTTGGAGGACACTGAACATTGAAAGTAAAACAGAAATTGGTTCATTCTGAACTTGGAAGCATCAAATGTTAAGGGGGTCAGAAATTCCACCTTTTCTCTCTTTTCTCATTATCTGCTTCTTTAGCTATCTGCAGTAAGATCAAAATAAGAAGAATTCTAGCTATCTGCAGTAAGATCAAAATAAGAAGAATCATTCATTATTTTTGAGACCAAGATGTTGATATTGAGAGAATGTTAACTCTTAACATGTTAAAAAGTATTTACTTAAAAATATAAAATTTTAGTTATTGTATTCCCCCTCATTAGCCTATATTGGTACACTTTTTAAAAAGTTGTGTATGGGCTGAAGAAATCTAAAGAAGCTAAAAATTCCGTACAAAAAATAATCTACCTGTTCAGTGAATTCATAGCTGTAACACATTTCACTGAGATTGGTCCACATCAGTAAAACAGATTTCTGCTTACTTCTGGTTTTAGAACATGCATCATCTGGCCTTCTTATAAATTCTGTGCTGTTTTTATATCAGTTGCTTCCTTAAGAATAGTACATAGATCAATGGAATCAAGTAAGATCAGAGTTATATCAGATTGTTAGATTGAATCAGTGGTGAAAGGATAACAGTTCACTAACTGTTGCTTGAATGGGTTATCATGAGGAAAAAATTATCCTTATTATCACCATTATTAAAAATGAAATCCAATAATGACCCTAGTCTCATACACAAAAATAAATTCCAGGGGTATTAATTGAAAAATAAACGTGGATATATTTTTAGAAGAAAATTAGGAGATTATGACATCAAGGCAGAGAAGGGAAACAGCACAAACTACAAGGCTAAATATTCATACATTCTAATGCATTAATTCTAATCCTTTTAAACAGGAGACAATATAAAGACAGTGAAGAGATAAGCTACATTTTGATAGAAGATATCTGCAGAATACCGAGTAAAATGGGCAAAATGACATTATTTTTATAAATAAGGAACCGAAAATTTTTCATAACAGAATATTTAAAGGTGGAAGAAAAAAATTTCCGGTGAAATCTGGAACAATAGGAGCTCTCTTTCTCAACTGGTACAAGCGTACATATGTTTTTTGGAGAACATAGGGCATTACCTAATAACACAATCACTGCAGATGGTGACTGCAGCCATGAAATTAAAAGACTCTTACTCCTTGGAAGGAAAGTTATGACCAACCTAGACAGCATATTAAAAAGCAGACATTACTTAGCCAACAAAGTTTCGTCTTGTCAAGGCTATGGTTTCTCCAGTAGTCATATATGGATGTGAGAGTTGACGATAAAGAAAGCTGAGCACTGAAGAATTGGTGCTCTTGAACTGTGGTGTTGGAGAAGACTCTTGAGAGTCCCTTGGACTGCAAGGAGATCCAACCAGTCTATCCTAAAGGAGATCAGTCTTGAGTGTTCATTGGAAGAACTGATGTTGCAGCTGAAACTCCAATCCTTTCGCCACCTGACGTGAAGAGCTGACTCATTTGAAAAGATCCTGATGCTGCGAAAGATTGAGGGCAGGAGGAGAAGGGGATGAAAGAGGATGAGGTGGTTGGATGGCATCACCGAGTTGATGGACATGAGTTTGGGTAAACTCTGGGAGTTGGTGATGGACAGGGAGGCCTGGCGTGCTGTGGTCCATGGGGTCACAAAGAGTCAGACATGATTGAGTGACTGAACTGAACTGAACTGAAGTTTCCCTGGTGGCTCAGCTGGTAAAGAATCTGTGTGCAATGCGGGAGACCTGGGTTTGATCCCTGGGTTGGGAAGATCCCCCAGAGAAGGGAATGGGTACCCACTCCAGTATTCTTGCCTGGAGAATTCCATGGACTGTATAGTCTATGGGGTCGTAAAGAGTCAGACACGACTGAAATTTTCACTTCACTTCACTACATTAATGAACATACATTACTTCACAGCATTCCTGGTGCTAGTCATCCCTGCTTCCATCCCTGATGGAAGTCTCTCTCAGGTGACTTTTGTGTAATGCTTTGCTTAATTTCACCCAGACAACTACTCAGACCATTGTTTACACCATGGATTTTAATTGGGTTGACTTAAGGGAAAGGATTAGTGTTGTCATCTTTAATTTTTTAAAGCTTACTTACTCTACTTTGGAGTACTTAAATGCCTCAAACTATTTCTGAGTCCACAGTTTTGGAGATATAAAGAAAGGAAAATCACTATACTTTGGGTACTTTATGAAAAGCAAATCTCTTAAATTTGAAACTGTAATAAATATGTATACTTTTTCAGTGTTTTAAAATAATACTGAATATTCTTTCTTGCTATTTGACAGGATGATGACTTAGAAAGAGATGAGAATACCAGACCACCTGACCTGCCTCTTGAGAAATCTGTATGAAGGTCAGGAAGCAACAGTTAGAACTCGACATGGAACAACAGACTGGTTCCAAATAGGAAAAGCAGTACGTCAAGGCTGTATATTGTCTCCCTGCTTATTTAACTTATATGTAGAGTACCTCATGAGAAATGCTGGGCTGGAAGAAGCACAAGCTGGAATCAAGATTGCCGGGAGAAATATCAATAACCTCAGATATGCAGATGGCAGAAAGTGAAGAACTAAAGAGCCTCTTGATGAACGTGAAAGAGAAGAGTGAAAAAGTTGGCTTAAAGCTCAACATTCAGAAAACTAAGATCATGGCATCCAGTCCTATCAGTTCATGGCAAATAGATGGGGAAACAGTGGCTGACAATTTGGGGGGGGGGCTCCTAAATCACTGCAGATGGTGACTGCAGCCATGAAATTAAAAGACTCTTACTCCTTGGAAGGAAAGTTATGACCAAACTAGACAGCATGTTAAAAAGCAGAGACATTACTTTGCCAACAAAGGTCCGTCTTGTCAAGGCTATGCTTTTTCCAGTAGTCATGTATGGATGTGAGAGTTGGACTATAAAGAAAGCTGAGCACCAAAGAATTGATGCTTTTGAACTGTGGTGTTGGAGAAGACTCTTGAGAGTCCCTTGGACTTCAAGGAGATCCAACCAGTCCATTCTAAAGGATATCAGTCCTGTGTGTTCATTGGAAGAACTGATGTTGAAGCTGAAACTCCAATCCTTTCACCACCTGATGTGAAGAGCTCACTCATTTGAAAAGACCCTGATGCTGGGAAAGGTTGAAGGCAGGAGGAGAAGGGGATGACAGAGGATGAGATGGATGAATGGCATCACCGACTTGATGGACATGAGTTTGAGTGAACTCTAGGAGTTGGTGATGGACAGGGAGGCCTGGCGTGCTGTGTGTGGTTCATGCAGTTGCAAAGAGTTGGACACGACTGAGCAACTGAGCTGAAGTGAACTGAACAGACTTAGTTTATTTTCATTTGATTTACATACATTCCAAGTAAACATAAACTTCTCATGCTCTCTATATTCTTCATGACCTTCGAGGGATCTCAAAATGTTTTGGTTTGAGAATCCATCAGGTTTAAGTAAGGAGTCTCTTATAGAAAACAGTTGAAAACAAAACTGTTATGTTCTTTAGTGCTGGAATACACTAGCTAGGATCTCAAAACATTTAATTACTGAATTAAAAATATATACCTTTGAGAGGCATTAATTATGTGAATTGTATGTTCTACGCAATTTTTTATAAAAATTATGGCAAGTGTGATTTTGAAAAGAAAACCCAACAAACTGCCTTTCAGTAAGAAAGTTGAATAGAATTATGGTTCATTGTACCAAGCCATAATGAAAGACCACAGTTTGTATCAAGTTACTCTACATATTCACCAGATGAAGCTGCTACTGCCCTTTAAATGGGCCATATGCACACATTGCTCATCTTAAAATTGTTGCTATATTTTATTGAGCTATATGATTGTGTAATCAGATTACTTTTATTCTAAGAACCCTGAATTATTGGTGAATATGTGTGCATTTTATCATTTGGACATTTATTTCCTAAGGCCAATTCATCTATCACTGTCAGAGGTGTTGGGATCAAATGTTTCAGATTTGCTAAGATATAATCCAATATCTTGGAATGAATAAAACATAAATATTGACACCCCAAAATACATGCTGTTTTATTACTGTTTTATATTTGTCCCCTGCATACATAGGAATTCTGATAAATTTTATTTCATGTGATTCTCATAAACATATGGAACATGTATAATCATATTTGAGTTAGACAAGGCCCTGGTCCTAGTGTGATTAGATTGACTAATTTTCTGTGAGTATGGTTTCAGTGTGTCTGCCCTCTGATGCTCTCTTGCAACACCTACCATCTTACTTGGGTTTCTCTTACCTCTGGCGTGGGTTGTCTCTTCACGGCTGCTCCTTACCTTGGACGAGGGGTATCTCCTTACCGCTGCAGTTCCTGACCTTCCAGAACGTGGCCCACTGGAGAAGAGAATGGCAAGCCACTTCAGTATTCTTGCCTTGAGAACCCCATGAACAGTATGAAAAGGCAAAATGATAGGATATCAAAAGAGAATCTCCCCAGGTCGTTAGGTGCCCAATATGCTACTGGAGATCAGTGGAGAAATAACTCCAGAAAAAATGAAGGGATGGAGCCAAAGCAAAAACAATACCCAGTTGTGCATGTGACTGGTGATAGAAGCAAGATCCGATGCTGTAAAGAACAATATTGCATAGGAACCTGGAATGTCAGGTCCATGAATCAAGGCAAATTGGAAGTGGTCAAACAAGAGATGGCAAGGGTGAACGTCGACATTCTAGGAATCAGCGAACTAAAATGGACTGGAATGGGTGAATTTAACTCAGATGACCATTATATCTACTACTGCGGGCAGGAATCCCTCAGAAGAAATGGAGTAGCCATCATGGTCAACAAAAGAGTCCGAAATGCAGTACTTGGATGCAATCTCAAAAACGACAGAATGATCTCTGTTCGTTTCCAAGGCAAACCATTCAATATCACAGTTATCCAAGTCTATGCCCCAACCAGTAATGCTGAAGAAGCTGAAGTTGAACGGTTTTATGAAGACCTACAAGACCTTTTAGAACTAACACCCAAAAAAGATGTCCTTTTCATTATAGGGGACTGGAATGCAAAAGTAGGAAGTCAAGAAACACCTGGAGTAACAGGCAAATTTGGCCTTGGAATGCGGAATGAAGCAGGGCAAAGACTAATAGAGTTTTGCCAAGAGAATGCACTGGTCATAGCAAACACCCTCTTCCAACAACACAAGAGAAGACTCTACACATGGACATCACCAGATGGTCAATACTGAAATCAGATTGATTATATTCTTTGCAGCCAAAGATGGAAAAGCTCTATACAATCAGCAGAAACAAGACCAGGAGCTGACTGTGGCTCAGATCATGAACTCCTTACTGCCAATTTCAGACTTAAAGAAAGTAGGGAAAACCACTAGACCATTCAGGTATGACCTATATCAAATCCCTTATGATTATGCAGTGGAACTGAGAAATAGATTCAAGTGATTAGATCTGATAGAGTACTTGAAGAATTATGTTCAGAGGTTAGTGACATTGTACAGGAGACAGGGAGCAAGGCCATCTCCAAGAAAAAGAAATGCAAAAAGGCAAAATGGTTGTCTGAAGAGGCCTTATAAATAGCTGAGAAAAGAAAAGAAGCTAAAAGCAAAGGAGAAAAGGAAAGATATACCCATCTGAATGCAGAGTTCCAAAGAATACCAAGGAGAGATAAGAAAGCCTTCCACAGTGATCAATGCAAAGAAATAGAGGAAAACAACACAATGGGAAAGACTAGAGATCTCTTCAAGAAAATTAGAGCTACCAAGGGAACTTTTCATGCAAAGATAGGCACAATAAAGGACAGAAATGGTATGGACTTAACAGAAGCAGAAAATATTTAGCAGAGGTGGCAAGAATACACAGGAGAACTATACAAAAGAGATCTTCAAGACCCAGATAATCATGATGGTGTGATCACTCACCTAGGGCCAGATATGCTGAAATGTGAAGTTAAGTGGGCCTTAGGAAGCATCATTATGAACAAAACTAGAGGAGGTGATGGAATTCCAGTGAATCTATTTCAAATCCTAAAAGATGATGCTGTGAAAGTGCTGCACTCAATATGCCAGCAAATTTGGAAAACTCAGCAGTGGCCACAGGACTGGAAAAGGTCAATTTTCATTCCAATCCCACAGAAAAGCAATGCCAAAGAATGCTCAGCCTATTGCACAATTGCATTCATCACACACGCTAACAAAGTAATGCTCAAAATCCTCCCAGCTAGGCTTCAACAGTCCATGAACTATGAGCTTCCAGATGTTAAAGCTGGATTTAGAAAAGGGAGAGGAAGCCGATATCAAATTGCCAACATCTGTTGGATCATGGAAAAAGGAAGAAAGTTCCCAAAAAACATCGATTTTTGCTTTATTGACTATGCCAAAGCTTTTGTGTGGATCACAACAAACTGTGGAAAATTCTTAAAGAGATGGGAATACCAGACCACTTAACTTGCCTTGTGAGAAATCTGTATGCAGGCCAAGAAGCAACAGTTAGAACTGGACATGGAACAGCAGACTGGTTCCAAATAGGGAAAGGTGTCTGTCAAGGCTGTATATTATCACGTTGCTTATTTAACTTATATGCCGAGTACATCATGGGAAGTGCTGTACTGGATGAAGCACAAGCTGGAATCAAGACTGCCGAGAGAAATATCAATATCCTCAGATATACAGATGACACCCTTATGGCAGAAAGCAAAGAATTAAAGTCTTTTAATGAAAGTGAAAGAGGATAGTCAAAAAGTTGACTTGAAGCTCAACATTCAGAAAATTAACATCATGGCATCCGGTCCCATCACTTCATGGCAAATAGATGGGGAAACAGTAGAAACAGTGTCAGACTTTATTTTTGGGGGCTCCAAAACCACTGCAGATGGTGACTGCAACCATGAAATTAAAAGGCGTTTGCTCCTTGGAAGAAAAGTTATGACAACCTAGACAGCATATTAAAAAGCAGAGACATTACTTTGCCAACAAAGGTCTTTCTAGTCAAAGCTATGGTTTTTCCAGTAGTCATGTATGGATGTGATAGTTGGACTATAAAGAAAGCTGAGTGCTGAAGAATTGATGCTTTCGAACTGTGGTGTTGGGGAAGAATCTTGAGAGTACATTTGAGAGCAAGGAGATCCAACATGTCCATCCTAAAGGAAATCAGTCCTGAATATTCTTTGGAAGGACTGATGCTAAAGCTGAAACCCTCATCCTTTGGCCACCTGATGTGAAGAACGGACTCACTTGAACCTGATGCTGGGGAAGATTGAAGGTGGGAGAAGAAGGGGACGACAGAGGATGAGATGGTTGGATGGCATCACTGACTGAATGGACATGAGTTTGAGTCAACTCTGGGAGTTGGTGATGGACAGGGA
>SJYX01007288.1:15234-27459 GCA_006410675.1 Oreotragus oreotragus | reverse complement strand
ATAAAACACTGATGAAAGAAATCAAAGATGACACAAATAGATGGAGAAATATACCATGTTCATGGATTGGAAGAATCAATATAGTGAATATGAGTATACTACCCAAAGCAATCTATAGATTCAATGCTTTCCCTATCAAGCTACCAACAGTATTTTTCAAAGAACTTGAACAAATAACTTCACAATTTGAATGGAAATACAAAAAATCTCGAATAGTCAAAGCAATCTTAAGAAAGAAGAATGAACTTGAGGAACCAAACTACCTGATCTTAGACTATATTACAAAGCTATAGTCATCAAGACAGTATGGTACTGGCACAAAGACAGAAACATAGATCAATGGAACAAAATAGAAAGCCCAGAAATAAATCCACACCCCTATGGACACCTTATCTTTGACAAAGGAGGCAAGACTATACAATGGAGAAAAGACAGTCTCTTCAACAAGTGGTGCTGGGGAAACTGCTCAACCACTTGTAAAAGAATGAAACTAGAACACTGTCTAACACCATACACAAAAATAAAATCTAAATGGATTAAAGATCAAAATGCTATATCAGAAACTATAAAACTCCTAGAGGAAAACATAGGAAAAACACTCTCTGACATAAATCATATCAGGATCCTCTATCACCCACTTCCCAGAGGAATGGAAATAAAATCAAAAATAAACAAATGGGACCTAATTAGAATTAAAAGCTTTTGCACAACGAAGAAACTATAAGCAAGTTGTAAAGACAGCCTTAAGAATGGGAGAAAAGAATAGCAAATGAAGAAATGGACAAAGAATTAATCTCAAAAATATATAAGCAGCTCCTGCAACTGAATTCCAGAAAAATAAACGACCCAATCCAAAAATGGGCTGAAGAACTAAACAGACATTTCTCCAAAGAAGACATACAGATGTTTAACAAACATATGAAAAGATGCTCAACATCACTCATTATCAGAGAAATGCAAATCAAAACCACTATAAGGTACCATCTCTTTCCAGTCAGAACAGCTACTATCAAAAAGTCTAGAAACAATAAATGCTGGAGAGGGTGCAGAGAAAAGGGAACCCTCTTACACTGTTGGTGGGGATGCAAACTAGTACTGCCACTATGGAGAACAGTGTGGAGATTCCTTAAAACACTGGAAATAGAACTGCCTTATGACACAGCAATCCCACTGCTGGGCATACACAATGAGGAAACCAGAACTGAAAGAGACACATGTACCCCAATGTTCATTGCAGCACAGTTTACAACAGCTTGGACATGGAAGCAACCTAGATGCCCATAGGCAGACCAATGGATAAGAAAGCCTTGGTACATATACACAATGGAATATTATTCAGGTATTTAAAAGAATGCATTTGAATCAGTTCTAATGAGGCAGATGAAACTGGAGCCTATCATACAGAGTGAAGTAAGTCGGAAAGAAAAAAAAATACAGTATATTAACACATGTATATAGAATTTAGATAGATGGTAATAATGATCCTATATGTGAGATAGCAAAAGAGACAGAGATATAAAGAACAGACTTTTGGACTCTGTAGGAGAAGGTGAGGATGGGATGATTTGAGAGAATAGCATTGAAGCATGTATATTATCATATGTGAAATAGATCGCCAGTCCATGTTTGATGCATGAGACAGGATGCTCAGGGCTGGTGCACTGGGATGGCCATGAGGGATGAGATAGAGAGGGAGGGGTGGTTCAGGGTGGGGAATACATGTACACCCATGGTTGATTCATGTGAATGTATGGCAAAAACCACCACAGTATTGTAAAGTAATTAGTCTGCAATTAAAATAAATTTAAAAAGAATTCTAAGAAGACATTTCAGGAAAGAGTCCAGACAAAGGTAAATATGATTCAGTGGCTCAGAAATGAGGATCTATGAGGAAATGAGAAACACACAGATGTCTCTTGACCTGCAGCAGAAGCAGACTTGCCACACACAGGATGGACCTAGATATTATCATACTGAGTGAAGTAAGCTGGGCAGAGAAGGAGAAATATTGTGTAACATCCCTTATATGTGGAATCTGAAATGAAATACCACAAATGGAACTACTTACAAAACAGAGACTCATGGACTTGGAGAACTAACTTACAGTTGTGGTGGGGAAGGAATAGTTAGGGAGTTTGGAATGGACATGTACACTCTGCTCTATTTAAAATGGATGACTAACAAGAACCTACTGTATAGCACAGAGAACTCTGTTCAACGTTATGTGGCAGCATAATGTAACAGTGGATGGGAAACGGCTTTGGGGGAGAGTGTATACATATATGTGTATGCCTGAGTCCCTTTGCTGTTCACCTGAAATTATCACAACGTTTTAATGAACTATACCTCAATTATAAAATAAAATGTTAAAAAAACACACAAATGAATGAACAAAGAAAGAAGTAGATTTGCCACATGGCTTAGGAAACATAGGGGCCCCTCATTTTCATACCCCCCATGCCAAGGCTCTGTATATTTTTTTTGCTTTCATTTTCCTACAGAGTGTCCCCTTCCACTCCTAAATTGTGTAATCCTTAGGCTCTAAGACCTACTGGATCTACTCTTTGTCTAGAGAAGAGATGACTAAGAAATAAATGGATCTGAATAAAATAAAAATAAAAAAATCACTGGTGTGTGTGGGGAGTGCTTGCAGTGTATGGACCACACTGGGTTTGCCCCCGCTCACGATGTGTGTGCTTTCCCCGTCTACACTGCTCAGGCTCCACGTTGCTCTGCAGGGGAACTGTCCAAAGCGGGCCCTGGGGTTTGTGCACTTCTAAGGTCTAAGCTGCTCACGTTCAGGTTCTCAGGTACTCCACAAAGGCACAAACCTAGTTTGGCATGCGTTTTGTGCCCTTCCCAGATTGAGCAGCTCAGGCAACCAGGTGCTTGGTGAGCACACTATTCCAGGTGGCCGGTGCATCTTAATCACCTCCCCAGTCCCAGCTGCTCTGTTTCCTGGGTGGGCAGTGTATCTCAGGTGTGCCATGTATCTCTTCAGGGGAGCTGGTCTCTGGCTGTGACCTTCCTGGAAGATGTCAACTATCCAGGATCCCAGGAAGACTTGGTTAGCAACTGTGAGCCTGCTCACAGTTTGGCGGAGCATGCTGTCTCTGGGGCTGAGTTTGCCCCCTCAGCTCGCCTTCTGGTTCTGGCTGTTGCCTGCCTGCCTCTGGTGGGGAGTGGGCCAGTCTTCAGCCAGCTAGTTCTCCTCTGGTATTCATTCAGTCCTTTGTTCTGTGAGCAGGCCCAGCTGTGCCTTAGGTTGAGCTTTTTTCGGGAAAGTTCTCTCTCTCTCTCTTCTTTTTTTCTCTCTCTGGCTACCCCACAGCTTGGGTTGCTATCTCATGTTAGCTCCCTCAGATTGCCCTCAGGGCATTCAGGCCTGGTCTTTACCCTAAGCATGCAACCCATATCCCCTGTTCAGCCCCTGCTCGGTGGTGGCAGACTCAAGCATCTGGGCTACTTCTTTGCTGGGAGTTGCGGTTAGCAGTTAGGTGCACCTTCTGGTGTTTTTTTTTTTTCCTCCCAGTTATGTTGTTCTCTGAGATCCCAAAACTCACCAGAGACCCACCAGTGAGAGGATTTCCTGGTGTTTGGAAACTTCTCCTCTTTCACGACTCCCTCCCCAGGATGGGTCTCCGTCCCTAACTCTTTTGTCTCTCTTTTTGTCTTTTATATTTTGTCCTATCTCCTTTCAAAGAGAATGGGCTGCCTTTCTGGGTGCCTGGTGTCCTCCACCAGCATTCAGAAGTTGTTTTGTGAAAGTTGCTCAACATTCAAATGATCTTTTGATGAATTTGTGGGGGAGAAAGTGGTCTCCCCATCCTATTCCTCCACCATCTTCACTAACACTCCTCTCCCTTGCCTTTTACTTCTCTTCTTTCTGCAGTATTTGTAAAGCCTCCTCCAACAACCACTTTGCCTTCTTGTATTTCTTTTTCTTGGGGATAGTTTTGGTTACTTCTTCCTGTATAATGTTACAAAGCTCTGTCTATAGCTCTTCAGGTACTGTCTACCAGATCTAATCCCTTGAATCTATTTGTCACCTCCACTGTATAATTATAAGGGATTTGAATTAGGTCATACCTGAATAGCCTAATGGTTTTCCCCATCTTTTTTCAATTTAAGCCTGAATTTTGCAATAAGGACCTTATAATCTGATCTACAGTCAGCTTCCAGTCTTGTTTTTACTGACTGTATAAGCTTCTCCATCTATGACTGCAAAGAAGGAAATCAATCTGATTTCAATATTGACTATCTTGTGATGTCCATGTGTAGAGTCATCTCCTATGTTGTTGGATTTTGCTGTGTGTTTGCTGTGATCAGCATGTTCTTTTGACAAAACTGCACTTTTTTTCTGGACGTGGACATTTATAGCAATTCTGGTATTTGTAGGGTTGTTGTTGTTGTTTTCAAAAACATAGAACTGTACATGATACAACTATTTTATTGTTATATGTCTCTTCTGTAGTTTTAGTCTTGTTTAAAATTTTATTATGATTTTTTCCACATCATCATATATTTTTGATGGTGTAATTTTTAGTAGCTGCAAATGATTTTACTCACTAAAGTGTATAACAAGTTTTCTATTCAAACATTTAAACTTCATCTATCTCTTTACTATAAACCACACTATAATAAGCATGATTTTTCTTATTTTTTTTTAGGAAAAGGAGAAAATAGAAGTTGGAAGAATGAGTGAAAATAGAAATAACTTATGGAAAACGGTCCTGAAGAACTCTGAGTAAGATGAGATTAAAGGCAGATGCACATGAAATGTGACATTGGTAGTCCAGCCTGTCACTACCTGGACCCAGGATCAATATAAGCATCACTGAAGTTGGACAGTGAGATGCCTGCTTCGCTATGACATGACAGGAGCACATGCATTGTCTGTGGCCCTGGAACCAGAGAGCCCAGAACAGCCAGTTAAGCACACAGAGCCCCAGCCTCAGGCAGGTGAGGAGCATCTACCAAGCTCCTTTGGTGAGCCCAATGCTTACCAGAGTTTGAGCCTCTTCAAACTTCTGATCTCCAGAAATAGAAGAAATAGAAATAGAGCATAGAGGAGTGAGTTAAACAGCACTGTGAGGAATCAGACAAATCCAGAAAGGGGAGCATTCTATAGGATGTCCTAAAAGTTGCCACCAGCTAGCAACAGCCTGGAAAAATAAATTTGAGGGTGAGAAGAGCAGCTTAAGATTTTTAAAATGGTTAAGAGACATAAAAACCAAATGCAGAGTGTGGCCCCTGTGTGAATTTTGTCTCAGGTCAACCAGCTGTAAAAGACTTTTGGGAAGACAAGGGGAGCCTGGCGGGCTGTGGTCCGTGGGGTCGCAGACAGTCAGACATGCCTGAAGTGACTGAGCAAGAGAAGGGAAATTTGCATGTAGACCAGTGATAAATGATATTAAAGAATCATCGTTAGTTTTGTTTTGTGTGATATGGTATTATAGCTGAGTAAGAAAATGTTTTTATATTTTAGTGTCACATACCAAAGAACTTATAGTCAATGTGGCATGTAGACTTTGCTTTATAATATTTCACCAAGGAAAATGGAAACACACAAACACATTAAGTCCCCTAGATACAAACCCTAAATTTGCGAACTTTCAAAGATGCTACTGTTCATTCACATGTCCATTCACATAAGTGACTTCATGTGTCTGGCGTACGTTGTCGCATGTGTGTATCCATTACAAGTAGTTGTGCTTTTGTATACTTCACAGTACAGTACTGTATAGAGTACAGTAATACAGTATCTTTATTTCAAGCCCAGGATGTCTGGAAACAAGTGTAAAAGCAGCAGTACATAGCCAACTGTGTTAGTTATGTACCTAGGTTAACTTTGTTGGACTTACAAATGTCCTCTTATGACAGAACTCATTCATAAGTAGGGGATTTACTGTGCAGGAAATGTTGACAGATAAATCTAGGTCCTGGAAATAGGGGGACTCATTTTAATATTTTAGTTACACGCACACATATATGTGTATACATATATATATACATATATATATATGACACTTTTAATATCAAGTTAAATGTTAAAAAGGCATGTGGGAGGTTAGCCTTAACAAGTTAGAGAGACCCTCTTTCCTCAAAAACTGATTTGAGGGAGACCAAGAAGGAAAGGAGATATTTCCAGGTGGAGGGGGGGAGCGGAATCTGAGGAAACTGAGGCTAAAGAGTCCAGTTACCCTGTAGATAGAGGGGAAAGGGGGAGAAGAGATAGGGGCTTGCCTTGAAGTTTCCAGCACAGCAGTGCTGCAGGTAGAGTACTGTGAGGGGTCCCCTCCCACCAGACCAAAGTGAGAGTCCCCATCACAGGCTATAGTTTTTTCTGGCCCAGTTTGCCTACCAGGGAGCAGGGTGGGGACAAGGGAGAGTGGAGGCTGGCAGACACAGACCTTGAAGGGCAAAGTGGGAAGGAAGGGGTTCTATGTTCTGTGGCTTATTTCCGGTTCATGAGGGATCACTTCCCAGAGCTGCAGAGTGGGTGGAGAGTCCTGCTCTGTGGAAGGATTTGGGGAGCGGATTCGGAGGGTACTATGGCCAGTCAGCATTGTGTGTTTGCCTTAGTGAGGGAGCAGGGGGTGTCCATGACTTGTTCAAGTACATTTCATACTGGAAAAAAAATCCTTCCAAGTCCTGAGAGCCCTGCCTCTCCAACAGCAGAGAGATGTGATTTATCAACCCTGATCCAACTTAGGGAGCACGATCTTCTAGGTGACACCCCCTGCAGCATTACTTATGTGGTTCCTTTGGGCCATCAAGGGGGACAAGCTTAGGACTCTCATCACAGCACACAGCACACTACAGTGTTATAGACCATATGGAGTTTTGGGGGCTTCCATGTTTGGGGCCATGTTTGGGGCTTCCAGGGTAGCTCAGCAGTAAAGAATCTTCCTGCAATGCAGGAGACACATGTTCGATCCCTGGGTTGAGAAGATCCCATGGAGGAGGAAATGGCAACCCACTCCAATATTCTTACCTGGAAAAGCCCATGGAGAGAGGAGCTGGCAGGCTACAGTCGATAGGATGGCCATGAGGCATTCACTACTTAAGCAACTTAGCATACACACACATAGAGTCGTGTTCACGTTTATTTTAAATGATTTTATGGCATAAAGCTCTCTGAAACCTGCAAAAAGATATTATTTTTATCCCTAGAATAAAATGTACAGATGGCTGCTATGTAAAAAATATGCATCAAATTTCAGGAAATTCATGAATTCCCCGAGGATGATGGCTGGCTTCCTGGATCTCTCTGAGATGGAGGTTTTCACAAACATGTTGAGGGAAGGAAGTGACAGGCCAGCCCTGGAAGGCCGAGGAGTCTCTAGAAGTGGCAGCTGAGCCTGGCCTCAGAGGGTGGCCAGGACTTACATTCCCAACCCAGCTGCTGAGATGGAGACAGGAAGCTGGAATGAAGACAACCTGGGGAATGAGATCCACTGGGTCTCATTGGCCTTTGTCCCTGAAAATGCCCTTCCACTGAGGCTTCAGGCAGGGGTTGGGCTGGGCTCCCTGGTGTGCAGTTGAGGGGTGTGAGGAGGCTCCAAAGTGGAGACCACAGGACTTCCTGATGGGAGTCACATTTTTCATCACCTGACCAGGCCCCTGGTGGAGGGAATTGTGGGGGACACCAAGATAGGGGTGGGAGGGGTCCCTACTATTTGAGCACATCTTTTAGATTTGGTTCTCAGTCTGTATTTCAGTGTATTTCATCTGTATTCTCAGATGCAGCATTTCAGTGAGGTCATCTTTTTGTCCTCCCATCAGGCACCAACTAAGAATAAGCTGGGTTGGTTCTCTACTTACTTGTGTGGTTTGGAAGAATGGAAAATGTGGTTCTTTCAACCCTGCTCCCTTTGGCAGGTGGTTAGGGATGGGGGCAGGGAAGGCCAAAGCCTCATAAATAGCGGCTGATCTTATTCTATCTTTGTTCCTCTTTCTTATTACTCTGCTGACAGCTGCAGGCCCCTGGGGACAGCTGAGAACATGGAAACAATTGAGTTTCTCTCCTTCAGGCCCATCACTATCCAATAAGCCAATGGGAGAGAGACTGGCTCTGCTGCAGTCACTGTAGGATGAGTGGCTGGCAGTGGGGATGGCTGCGGCAGTGCTAGTCAAGAGAGAGATTTGAATCAACTGGCGTACCTTTCTTCTCTTTTCAGCAAGCAAACCCTGTATCTGTGTGTGTGTGTGTGTGTGTGTGTGTGTGTGTGTGTGTGTGTATACCCAAGTACATACACTTCTTATTACTTGAGCTCTCTGCTCTTCCTGTTTTAAATAATAAGGTTTAGAAATTTTCTGATAAGTGGCATTAATAAATCATACCTCTACTCCCACTTTATTTTATAATTTTTAAAGTACTTTCACAGCTATGGCTTTAAAACAGCCCTGGAAGCAGGCACAGCAGACATTGTAATACACTTGTTTTGCAGATAAGCAAGCTGATACCCCTGGATATAGTTTGTGATTATCATACTACTAAAAAAATGCCATTCTAGGATTATTCCTTTGAGATTTAAGACATATGTTAATACTTCGAGGAGAGTTTCATCTCTGCTTCTCTGGGGTTTAGATATTTAATTTTCAAAATCAGTCTCTTAACTACACACTTCTATTGGTTTTCCCTGGTCTAGAGATAAAAAAAGCTGAAGTCATACTTTAAGTCATATTATCCCCAGGTTAATCAAGTAAAGATTATTAGAAGCTAATTTTTTTAAACTTTCACAATATGCTAGACACTAGTCTAGTTATGTTAATCAACACATTATTTAGTTCTCAGGTTGAACTGTTACATATGTTTTACAAGTGATGAAAAAGAGATATAAAGGAGTTAAGTAACTTTCCCAAGGACCCACAGTTAATGAGAGTCCAGATTTGATCCCAAGCAGTTGAGTTCAGAGTCTGAAAGAGCTCAATATTTGGGTTTATCAGACAAACCAATAATTTCAGAAGAGTGGGGCTAAGAATAATCCAGTTTCCTCAGGCCCTGGGTCAGAATGTTTTGCCTGTTTCTTACTTTGTGAGTGAAAGTGGACTTTTATCTCTGGTTGTGTTGGAGTGAAGTTTAGAGGAAACTTTTTCCACTCAGACCAACTACAAAAACTGAAAAAGATGTAGTATACATAATTTGAAGGCAAAAGTGACTTGCTTAACATTCAAAAGAAGGGAACCCAAGGAAGAGAGCAAGGTGTTTAGGACCTTGTGCCTAGGGGATATCTGTGGTTCCACTAAAGGAGACTGAGAGTTGACTAGGCGGTAGGAGGACAGGGGCTAGGAGTGATAGGCAAGTTGGTGGAGCAAAAGGACATGTGCTCATCTTCTCCCATGAGAACTCCAAAATTACAACTTGCTGCTGAACAACCATTGACAGGAGAATGTTGAATCCCACCAAGAAAATATACCCCCATATCCAAGGGCAAAGGAAAAGCCCCAGCAAGATTGTAGGAGGGGTGAAATCATGTTTGCAATCAAACCCCATACCCACCAGAGATGCCTGGAGGGCTCAAACCAAACCTTGTGTGCACCAGAATCCAGAGACCCCGTAAAGACTGAGCCAGACCAGTGTTTGAGTCTCCTGCAGAGGTATGGGTCAGCAGTGGCCTGCCGCAGGGGCAGGGGCTCTGGGTGCAGCTACCTGGGCCATGCAGCCTGTAGCATAAGCCCTCTTGGAGGTCACCATTAACCCCACCACAGAACCTCTGAGCAGATGACCCACAAACTGCAGAACAATTATACCAAAGAAATTCTCCCATTGTTAAGAAAGTTCTAGGACCCAAAATAGATTTCTCAGCCTGAGGACCTGGCAAAGGAACTGAGAACCCCCAGGGAATTTGACTTTGGAGGCCAGCAGGGTTTGACTACAGAACTTCCACAGGACTGGGGAAAGAGACTCTAGGAAAGCACAAACAGAACCTTATGCACACCAGTCCCACCCATCAACAAAAAATTGGATTAAAGATTTACTGGGCATGGCCCCACTCAGCAGAATTAGACCCAGTTTCCCCCAGTCAGTCTCTCCCATAAGGAAGCTTCCATAAGCCTCTTATCCTTATCAAAGAGTGAACAGAATGAAAATCACAATCACAGAAAACTAATCAAACTGATCACATGGACTGTAGCCCTGTCTGACTCAAAGAAACTATGAGCCATACCATGTAGGGCCACCTAAGGTGGAGGGGTCTTGGTGGAGAGTTCTGACAAAATGTGGTCCACTGGAGAAGGGAATGGCAAGCCATGTCAGTATTCTTGCCTTGAGAACCCTATGAACAGTATGAAAAGGCAAAAACATATGACACTGAAAGATGAACTCTCCAGGTTGGCAGGTGCCCTATAATATGCTACTGGAGAACAGTGGAGAAATAACTCCAGAAAGAATGAAGAGATGGAGCTAAAGTGAAAACAACACCCAGTTGTGGATGTGACTGTTAATGGAAGTCAAGTCCAATGCTATAAAGAGCAATATTGCACGGGAACCTGGAATGTTAGGTCCATGAATCAAGGTAAATTAAAATGGTCAAACAGGAGATGGTAAGAGTGAACATCAACATTTTAGGAATCAGTGAACTAAAATGGACTAGAACGGATGAATTTAATTCAGATGACCATTATATTTACTATTGTGGGTAAGAATCCCTTAGAAGAAATGGAGTAGAACTCATAGTCAACAAAAGAGTCCAAAATGCAGTACTTGAGTGCAATGGCAAAAACGACAGAACGATCTCTGTTTGTTTCCAAGGCAAACGTTTTAATATCACGGTAATCCAAGTCTATGATCCAAACAGTAATGCTGAAGAAGCTGAATTTGAACTCTTTTATGAAAACCTACAAGACCTTCTAGAACTAACACCCAAAAAAAGATATCCTTTACATCAAAGGGGACTGGAATGCAAAAGTAGGAAGTCGAGAGATACCAGGAGTAACAGGCAAATTTGGCCTTGGAGTACAAAATGAAACAGGGCAAAGACTAATGGAGTTTTGCCAAGAGAATGCACTGGTGGTAGCAAACACTTTCTTCCAACAACGCAAGTGAAGACTCTATACATGGACATCAACAAATGGTCAATAAGAAAATCAGATTGATTAGATTATTTGAGGCAAAGATGGAGAAGCTCTATACAGTCAGCACAAACAAGACTGGCAGATGACTGTGGCTCAGATCATGAATTCCTTATTGCCAAATTCAGACTTAAATTGAAGAAAGTAGGAAAAACCACTAGACCATTCAGGTATGACCTAATTCAAATCCCTAGCAATTATACAGGGGAAGTGACAAATAGATTCAAGGGATTAGATCTGATAGACAGAGTGCCTGAAGAACTATGGACAGAGGTTCGTGACATTGTACAGGAGGCAGTGATCAAGATCATCTCCAAGAAAAAGAAAGGCAAAAAGGCAAAATGGTTATCTGAGGAGGCCTTACAAATAGCTGAGGAAAAAAAAAAAAAAAGAGACGCTAAAGGCAAAGAAGAAAAGGAAAGCTATATGCATCTGAATGTGGAGTTCTGAAGACTAGCAAGGAGAGATAAGAAAGACTTCCTCAGTGATCAACGCAAAGAAATAGAGGAAAACAGTAGAATGGGAAAGACTAGAGATCTCTTCAAGAAAATTAGAAACACCAAGGGAACATTTCATGTAAAGATGGGCACAATAAAGGACAGAAATGGTATGGACCTAAAAGAAGCAGAAGATATTAAGAAGAGAGGGCAAAAATACACAGAAGTTCAGTTCAGTTCAGTCGCTCAGTCGTGTCCAACTCTTTGAGACCCCATGAATCGCAGCACGCCAGGCCTCCCTGTCCATCACCATCTCCTGGAGTTCACTCAGACTCACGTCCATCGAGTCCATGATGCCATCCAGCCACCATCTCATCCTTGGTCGTCCCCTTCTCCTCCCACCCCCAATCCCTTCCAGCATCAGAGTCTTTTCCAATGAGTCAACACTTCGCATGAGGTGGCCAAAGTACTGGAGTTTCAGCTTTAGCATCATTCCTTCCAAAGAAATCCCAGGGTTGATCTCCTTCAGAATGGACTGGTTGGATCTCTGCAGTCCAAGGGACTCTCAAGAGTCTTCTTCAACACCACAGTTCGAAAGCATCAATTCTTCGGCGCTCAGCTTTCTTCACAGTCCAACTTTCACATCCATACATGACCACATGAAAAACCATAGCCTTGACGAGACAGACCTTAGTTGGCAAAAGTAATGTCT
>SJYX01007286.1:127359-138657 GCA_006410675.1 Oreotragus oreotragus | reverse complement strand
TGGAATTGTGGAGTAGAATAGGATTTTTTCCACTTAATCTGACTGTGACAGCTGTCAAAATTGCAGTGTCATTTATCTAGTGATCATATATTTAGCGTCTTGATTTTCAGGCAGAAGCCAAAATAAAGAGACTTCTCACTTTTCCCTCCACTGTATCTGCTCTTCTAGATGTAGCTCATTTTGCAAGCACAGCTGCGGAAGTCATTGCGGCCTTGGCAGTGATCTCCGAATCTCATACAGTCTAGAGGCACGAGATCATTGCCAAGGGACAGGGGAATGTAGTGATGAGTAGCACTAGAGCAAGAGGGGATGGTGGTAATAGAGTGGCCTGAAACCTTGTTGGATCTTTGGACATATATCTATACATATTGCTAATGTAACTCTAAGCTCTCAGTGGTAGAAAAGGGCAGAATGTCAAGTAAGTAACTATAATTGTGTAATTTATACATTGCCAAGAGTGTGTAAGGGACTTCCTAGGTGACTCAGTGGTAAAGAATCCACATGTCCATTGCAAGAGACATGGGTTCAATCCCTGGGCGGGGAAGATCCCCTGGAGTAGGAAATGGCAACCCACTCTAATATTCTTGCCTGGAAAATTTCACGGACAAGAGCCTGGCAGGTATAGTCCATGGGGTCACAAAAAGTCAGACACAACTGAGCACACACACAAGAGTGATTAAAAACTGAGTTATCTTCATTGGAAAATCTAACAATCTCTTCTAACTATGGAGCACACACTCTGAAGGAGCATCAGATTCCCTAGAGGGCTGTACCATACGCAAAATGTGTGGCCTGATATGCTCACTTCAGGAATACAAATTATTCACAGTCTGGTTAAAGAGTTAATGCATCCTTCAGTCATGAAGGAACTGAATTAGATGCTTCTAGGCCCATTTCCAGGTGGCACTAGTGGTTAAAAAAAAAAAAAACCTCCTGCCAGTGCAGGAGCCATAAGAGATGCAGGTTCGATACCTGGGTTGGGAATCTACCTCTGGAGAAAGGCATGGTAACCCACTCCAGTATTCTTGCCTGGAGAATTCCACGGAGAGAAGAGCCTGATGGGCTACAATCCATGGGGTCGCAAAGATTCAGACATGATTAACATGGCTTAGCATGCGTGCAGGCCTGTTTCAAATAGGAAATCTCTTAGAATGTTTTTTTTTTCCCCTTAATTTTAGTATTCTTTGGGTGAAAAAAAAATCCCAGTAAAACTTCAGACTTAAGATAGAGATTCCCAGGCAATAGTTACATTAAATCCTAGAAAGTCAGCAGTACAATGAGCTGAAGATCTGTGGGAGAAGACAATCATTGCCTTGTTTCACCCTCTGCCACATTTCAGCCTTTGGTGATAAAGAAAGGTCTGAGAAAATACAGTTTATGTGTTACTGAAGTACACTGGTTTCTGAGACAGGCACAGTGAATTGAGCCCTTTTTCTATTACTGCTTGTCTGAACTTGGGGAAAATCTCATAAAACACTAAATCTTGATTTTCTTACTTTAAAATGGTTATGATAGTACCTATGGCATAATGTTGTTGAAAGATGAAATGACTTTATATATATGGCGTTACTCTAGTATATGGTAAAAAGAAAATACAGAAAAAAATAGTACCATCTGCTCCCTCTCTTTCCTCTTGTTTATGTCTTTTTCTCCTACCCACTGCAATCTTCCTCCTCTCCTCTGTATTTCCCCTACCACCTTTTATCCACAAGAATCTAGATGTTTTCATAGACATTAGATAGAATAATTATTTGATGAGTGCACAAAATTGAATCCTAGAGAAAAAATAAAGCAAAACTCACCTGAGATTTAGATCCAAATACTTAGGGATTTAAATATAAGGCTTTTGAAGTTTTAACCACAGCACAAAATGATTGTTTCCTATGAGCATATAAACAGCATAAGAGTCAAACATTAGCAAGTAGAGTTGTACAACATCATGGTATTAATAGCTTAGCACTGAATAGATGTTCTCTTATACATTCATATATTTAGAATGCAGGTTGCAAAGAAATGCATGGCTTTAATTTCTCATCTTTGACTTATTGACCACCCTTATTCTAAATCTATTATTAAAGCAACTGAAGCCATGTCATATAAAAAATATTGTACTCTGTATCTAATTCCCAAAGCAAGAATCGTAGTCAGTCTGTTTCAAGCCATTTTACTAGATAAGCAAACAAATATGTTTTGTAGACAGCTCAATAAAATGCAGATTTGAGGGTCCTTTGAGGAAAAGAAAATATTGTGTGGTGCTCACTACTCATAATAATACAGATTTGAAACTGTGGGATTTACCTGTAAGAAAAAGGAATCATTGTATAGTACTTCAGACAACTCAGAGCTTTATTTTTCATGTTATAAAATGTCAAAAAGGAGACAGGTGCTGGCGTTTTTATCAACTGCTCTGGAAGGTCAGTTCTATGTCCAGTTCTAACTGTTGCTTCCTGACCTGTATACAGGTTTCTCAAGAGGCAGGTCAGGTGGCCTGGTATTCCCATCTCTTTCAGAATTTTCCACAGTTTATTGTGATCCACACAGTCAAAGGCTTTGGCATAATCAATAAAGCAGAAATAGATGTTTTTCTGGAACTCTCTTGCTTTTTCGATGATCCAGAGGATGTTGGCAATTTGATCTCTGGTTCTTCTGCCTTTTCTAAAACCAGCTTGAACATCTGGAAGTTCACGGTTCATGTATCGCTGAAGCCTGGCTTGGAGAATTTTGAGCATTACTTTACTAGCATGTGAGATGAGTGCAATTGTGCAGTAGTTTGAGCATTCTTTGGCATTGTCTTTCTTTGGGATTGGAATGAAAACTGACCTTTTCTAGTCCTGTGGCCACTGCTGAGTTTTCCAAATCTGCTGACATATTGAGTGCAACACTTTCACAGCATCATCATTTAGGGTATGAAATAGCTCAACTGGAATTCCACCACCTCCAATAGCTTTGTTCGTACTGATGCTTCCTAAGGCCCACCTGACTTCACATTCCAGGATGTCTGGCTCTTGGTGAGTGTGAGTGATTATACCTTTGTGATTGTCTGGGTCGTGAAGATCTTTTTTGTACAGTTCTTCTGTGTATTCTTGCCACCTCTTCTTAATATCTTCTGCTTCTGTTAGGTCCATACCATTTCTGTCCTTTATTGAACCCATCTTTGCATGAAATGTTCCCTTGGTGTTTCTAATTTTCTTGAAGAGATCTCTAGTCTTTCTCATTCTGTTGTTTTCCTCTGCTGCTTTGCATTGATCACTGAGGAAGGCTTTCTTATCTCTCCTCGCTATTCTTTGGAACTCTGCATTCAAATGGGAATATCTTTCCTTTTCTCCTTTGCTTTTCGCTTCTCTTCTTTTTACAGTATTTTTAAGGCCTCCCCAAACAGCCATTTTGCTTTTTTGCATTTCTTTTTCTTGGGATGGTCTTGATTCCTGTCTCCTGTACAATGTCACGAACCTCCATCCATAGATCATCAGGCACTCTGTGTATCACATCTAGTCACAGAACTGGACATGGCACAATAGACTGATTTCAAATAGGAAAAGGAGTACGTCAAGGCTGTATATTGTCACCCTGCTTATTTAACTTATATGCAGAGTACATCATGAGAAACGCTGGGCTGGAGGAAGCAGAAGCTGGAATCAAGATTACTGGGAGAAATATCAATAACCTCAAAGATATGCAGATGACACCACCCTTATGGCAGAAAGTGAAGAAGAACTAAAAAGCCTCTTGATTAAAGTGAAACAGGAGAGGGAAAAAGTTGGCTTACAGCTCAACATTGAGAAAACTAAGATCATGGCTTCCGATCCCATCACTTCATGGCAAATAGAAGGGAAACGGTGGAAACAGTGGCTGACTTTATTTTTCTGGGCTCCAAGATCACTGTGGATGGTGATTGCAACCATGAAATTAAAAGATGCTTACTCCTTGGAAGGAAAGTTATAACCAACCTAGACAGTATATTCCAAAGCAGAGACAGTACTTTGCCAACAAAGGTCCATCTAGTCAAGGCTATAGTTTTTCCAGTAGTCATGTATGAATGTGAGAATTGGACTATAAAGAAAGCTGAGTGCTGAAGAATTGATACTTTTGAACTGTGGTGTTGGAGAAGACTCTTGAGAGTCCCTTGGACTTCAAGGAGATCCAACCAGTCCATCCTAAAGGAGATCAGTCCTGGGTGTTGACTGGAGGGACTGATGTTGAAGCTGAAACTACAATACTTTGGCCACCTGATGCAGAAAGGTGACTCATTGAAAATGACCCTGATGCTGGGAAAGATCGAGGGCAGGAGGAGAAGGGAACAACAGAGGATGAGATGGTTGAATGGCATCACTGACACATTGGATATGGGTTTTGGTAGACTCCAGGAGTTGGTAATGGACAGGGAGGCCTGGCATGCTGCGATTCATGCGGTCTCAAAGAGTCGGACATGACTGAGCGACTGAACTGAACTTAATGGTCAGGGCCCAGGACTGATATTCTCTTGGCTTTACCTTCATAATGTGAAGTTAGATAATGAAGAAGATAGTGAAGTTAGAAGTTTTTGGTACCTTCAACAAAACAGGATTTGATTAGTACATAAGGCTATTTATTATGTAAGCAACAAAGAGTCTCTCCTGCAGTTCACATCTTGGCCACCTGACATTCATACACAACATTCATATACACGTCTTCCCACCTCCTTAAAACAAATACTGCAAAGCCCCATCTTTTGGGGCATCCAGGTCAAAATAAAAGATATCCGGGTAATGTTTAATCCTTTTCATCAGGTCTGACTATAACTCCTTGTGGTTTGATGATACATAAACTGAATTATAAGTTACCTGCTCATGATATATTTGGAGAGTAATCAAAGAGTGCAAGGAAAAAATTTAAAACTACCATTAAAAGTGGAAGATAATGAGAAGTGCACAGCCCTCACTGGTCTCTAGCAATTGTGAAATCCTACTAGGAAGAGTATCAAGCATTACCTGCCTTGTGAATGAAGTTTTCTTCATCAACCTGTCAATTCCATGTTCTGTGTATTAAGAATATCTGCTTTAAATATTGTTCTCAAAGGCTACAATTGAAGAGGACACTGGTATTATAGGGGCTAATTTGACTCTTAGCGACCCCATGGACTGTAGCCTACCAGGCTCCTCCATCTATGGGATTTTCCAGGCAAGAGTACTGGAGTGGGGTGCCATTGCCTTCTCCGAATTAGAGGCCTGCCATCTGTTAGTGCCATTACAGAGACCCAGAATATATTCTGGATTTAAAAATCACTGGTTCTGTGGTCTCAACAGAGAAATTTGTATCAGACTAACACTCCCAATGAATGCAAGTCTAAAACATGCATTTAAAAGAATAAGCTTTAGGATTACCAACAAAGACGGGAGGACAGTATCCATTCAGATATCTGCAAATTTCCTATGAAGAAAGGACAAGTGTGTAGGTAGATAGGTGCTTGGGAGAGTTTCAGTAGGCTGTGGAGGCAAAGACTGGAGTAGGCTCCTCCATCTATGGGATTTTCCAGGCAAGAGTACTGGAGTGGGGTGCCATTGCCTTCTCCGAATTAGAGGCCTGCCATCTGTTAGTGCCATTACAGAGACCCAGAATATATTCTGGATTTAAAAATCACTGGTTCTGTGGTCTCAACAGAGAAATTTGTATCAGACTAACACTCCCAATGAATGCAAGTCTAAAACATGCATTTAAAAGAATAAGCTTTAGGATTACCAACAAAGACGGGAGGACAGTATCCATTCAGATATCTGCAAATTTCCTATGAAGAAAGGACAAGTGTGTAGGTAGATAGGTGCTTGGGAGAGTTTCAGTAGGCTGTGGAGGCAAAGACTGGAGTTCAGAAATGCCAGAGGGCAGGGAATTGAGGGGTCATGATACTAGCAAAAGAATCATAGATGTGAGCCTGAAATTCTCCATTAGCTTCTCCCTAAGTATTTGCCAACTCCTAAGCCTCTAATGCAGTGAACAAAATGCTGGAAAATACAAATAAGCAGAAAAGAGCCCTTGTAGACTAAAAATCTAACCAGGGATACTGACATTCTTATGGAGCTCATGCAGACTAATCTGCATGTAATCTCTGCTAGAAAGAAATCCAATTCTTTCACTGTGCAGAAGTAAACACCATACAGTATTAGGAATTCTATGAAAAAAAATATCAAATATGCCAGTAAAAATTAGTTTCAAGGAGTTCTATGAACTTTACATGAATCTGGTATTAGTCTATGTTTTGAATCTTAATTTTCAGTTATTTGACTTTAAAATTACAGATTCATGTGAGGGTTATTAGATCTCTTGAATGTTCCTCTTTTATGTTTTACTAGTTTTATAAATGTCCTAAGCCATATACTACTTTAGTCCTAATTTTATGTGTGCTAAATGCTAATCCTTTTTTGATCATATCTAATACATCACACAATCGTTCTACATTTCCTTTTATTTTTCTATTCTTTAATCTTCTTATTCAATAATGCTCTCTCCTTTTATATAACCTTATGAATTAGGTATTATTATTAGGTACCTTGTGCACAATCTGAGAATCAAAGATTAACCAACCACTAACCAGCCTGATATCACAATACTGTGAATCAAACCTGGGCAATGTGGATTAAGAATCCATTTCCCTTACATTTATTCTATACTGTCTCACACAAAATAAAGTAGATCGGATTCTCATATAGAACAGAAACAGGGAAATCTTTCAAAGTATTGACATTGATTATGTGTGGGTTTTGTGTATGTGTGTTAAATTATTGATGTTTATCCTCACTTTTGTTTTAAAGTTTTTAAAAAATTGTATAAGCCCTATTTTTACATTTGAATATACTTTCAAGGAAAAAACTTGAAGAAGAAGAGTGGTATAAAATTATTCTATCCTACTAGCAATAACTATAAACAAGTGTTTTCTAGTTACAATGACCGTAAATATAGTTACTGTAGGACCAAGCAAGTACTTCCTTTGTGGTTCATTCTAATAAATGCAAAAATAATTTTATATCCTATAAATTTTAGGTAAATATAAATTGGTTTTTGAGAGATTTGTAAGTATATACTGTAGCTATCTATTTTGCAGGAAATAGTTCTTTTTAAGCTTTATCAACCATTGCAAGACACTACATTGTCATAAATTTTACTGGAATTAGCAATTTTCTCACACCACTTTAATGCCTTTATCAAATAGTTCTAGTGCATAAACAATGTACTTCCGTCACACTGTTAGAACTGAATTAATATGAGTGTAGACTACTTCCTCCCAAATTCAATTTCAACAAGTCTGAACTGTGACATACATAGTATATCACTGTAATATGTAACAACAATAGTACTAAACATTTGGTAAGATAAACAATGCCTGGTGACTTAAACCACAGCTAAACTGAAAGTAGATAAAAAATAAACTTTTTTTAAAAAGCAAAATCTATCAGCTTGTATAGCAGAAAAAGAAATTGCCTGAGCATGAAATCACACAATGGTATGAACAGTAACTGTACCACAGGAGAGAAGTCACTGTAGATAAAAAGCTGTGCACAGATGCATCACTTAAGCAGTTCCCACACAGCTTTTCTACATGGTTTCTGCCATAAGTCGGTCACACTGATGAAATACACCTCTTCTACCTGAGCCTAAACTGTGAAGAAACTCATAAGTCCTTCCGATAGTGACAGAAAAAGAAACGCTTTTGCCCGAAGAACTCCTGATTAATAACCCTAGTAGCCACTGATTTTTAGATAAATTTTTCATGTTACAAATATTAATTCAGCCCACCTGTAGATATGTTGCAATTTGTAATTATCAACCCAACCAAAACCAAATCAAAATAATAACTAATCCAAACTTAATAAGTAAGTTACAGTGTGAAGTATATAATTGGATAACTGGCGCAATATTTATTTATTTTTAAGATAATTTTTTTCCAGTTTTCACAGATCTAATCAAGGGATTAGGGCTAGGGAAGTATACGTGCACCTGGACACAGAACACGGTTCACTTCTCACTTCTTTGGAAACACACCATTTCTTCCATTCCCTTCAGCATTTTTGAGTGATGTTTGAATTTGAATGTAGTTTTGAGACTCCTTCCCAAACATCATACAAGAACACTGTATTTTAAAGAGATCAGATTATTCTATAATTAGAATTTTGGCATATTTTTTCCACAGGGATTATGAAGTGCTTTAACAAATGTGTTTCTTAAAGATAAAAAGCAAGATTATGGACACAGAGCAAAATATACATTATTTCTTTGACTCATTAGTATATTCTATATATGTGACTTTTTAAGTATCAAATGTTTGTATATATTTTAATGTGTGTGTATATTTTATTTTTATAGCTAGGCTACAGCTCAGGCTTTGGAGTTATAAATCATAATCTCTGGGCTTATTTTATAGATGACTTATTTTCCTCATTGAGTAATTCTATTCAAACATCTTTACACAATAGATATATATAATTAGGAAAATATTTGAAATTCTACTGCAACATAAGTCATTTTCCTAGCAAATATTAGATTTTTAAATTTAGATTTTATAAATATAGATTGGCATTAGTGCTTATTTTATTTTCCAATTTTATTGAGATATAATTGACATAACATTGTGTAAGTTTAAGATGTACAGCCCAATGATTTGAGGCATGTATATGTTGCAAAATTATTACCAAAAAAGGGTAGTTAACACATCCATAGCCTCATTTGATTACCATTTCTTGTTGTTATTGTTGTGGGAGAACATTTAAGATTTACTCTCTTTAGTAACTTTTAAGTATACAATATTGTGTTGTTAACTATAGTTTACATTTGAGCTCCAGAACTAACTCATTTTAGAACTAGATGTTTGTACCCTTTGACCAAAATCTTATTAACCCCCATCCCCAGCCCCTGGCAATCACCATTAAACACTCTGTTTCTATAAGTTCATCTATTTTAGATTCCACACAAAGGTGAGTTTTTGTCTTTCTCTCTGATTTATCCCTTAGCATAATACCTTCACATTCCATTATTAATGTTTCAAGTTTGCTTTTTTAAAATGCCTGAATAATATTCGGCCATATGTGTATATATGTGGCTATCGCATTTTCATTATTGGTTTGTCTTTTGATGTAAACTTAGGTTGTTTCCATATTTTAGCTATTGTAAATGATACTATTAATACAGTGGAAATGGCAGTGCAAGTATCTCTTTGAGTTCTTGATTTTATTTCCTTCAGATATATAATCAGACATGAGATTGCTGCATTGTATGGTAACTGCTTTAAATATTCAGAGGAATCACCATACTGTTTTTTATATTGATTGTAACATTTTATATTCTCCACAACAGTGTAAAAGTTTTCCCTTTTTTCCGCATCCTCGCCAACACTTATCTCTTGTCTTTGTGATAACAGCCTTTCTAACAGGAATGTTGTGATATCTCATTGTGATTTTGATTTGCATGTCCCTGATCATTAGTGACAGTGATGTGGAGCATTTTTCCATGTGTCTTTTGGCCATTTGTATGTTTTCTTTGGAAAAACATTCACATTCTTTGCCCATTTTTTAACCAGATTTTTTTTGGCTATTGAGTTTTACGAGTTCCTTGTGTAGCTATCCATTATCAGATGTATGATCTGAAAATATTTTCTCTCATTCTTTTGGCTGCCTTTTAATTTTGTTGATTATTTCTTTTGCTGTGTAGACGCTTCTTAGTTGGATGTAGTTCTGCTTGTTTATTTTTACTTCTATTGCTTATGCTTTCAGTGTCATATCCAAAAATCATTGTCAAGACTAATATCAAGGAGCTTTCTTTGTCATCTTCTAGGACTTTTATGATTTCATGTCTTACATTTAAGTCCTTAGTAAATTTAGGGTTAATTTTTGAGCAACATAAGATGGGGATCCAGTCTCACTTTTTTTCAAGTAAATATTCAAAACCACTTATTGAATATCCTTGACTCCATTGTCAAAATTAGTTGACCTTCTTTTGGGGGGGTTTATTTCCACGTTCTTGATTATTTTCCAATAGTCTATATGTCTCTTATTATGCCAATACCAAAATACTGTTTTGTTTACTCTAGCATTGTAATATAGTTTGAAATCAAAAAGTATGATTTGGCAAGATTTGTTCTTTCTCAAGATTGCTTTGGCTATTTGGAGTCTTTAGGGGTTTCATATGAATTTTAGAAGATTTTCTTTTATATGTCTGTGAAAAATAACATTGGAATTTTGAAAAAAATTGCATTGACTCTGTAGCACATACATATGCGCTGTGACTGCAGGGGCTTGCCATCATTGTGTTCTCAGTAGTGGGTATCAGAGATGAAAGTTGAGGCCAGCACTGAGCAAGTGTGCTGCTAAAGGAGCTGACTATCAGCACAGGCAGCAGGGCAGACCACTGACAGAAGTCAGGGCAGATCTGGGCACTTGAAAAGCTGCAAGGGCCAGGGTTTCAGCCTGAACTCAGGTGGTATCAGTGGCTAGCAATGGACATGCGTGTGGCAGTGAAGGCTGGAGATAAGAGTTGGGGCTCGTGGTGTACACGGTCTAGTCATGGGCACATATGCAGTAGTAGAAGTGAGTGACAGGCATTGGGGCTGGGAGTATTCAGGAGTTAGATGTGAGCATATACTACACTGCATCCCTGTGACATGAGTTGAGGCCAGGTCTTGGCCTAAGAGTAGCTGTGGAGGCCTTGACTGTCAGTGTATACTCCTTTGGCTATAGGGGCTCACATGGGCACACACATTGCAGTGGAGATGGGTGACAGGAGCTGAGGGTGGCTGTATGCAAGTCTGCAGCTGCAGGAGCTATCTGGACATACACCTAGCTGTGTAGGCCATTGACAGGAGACAGAGCCAGATAAGGCCCACAAGCATATAGCTGCTTCTTAAACATGGGTGAATTTCCTTCTCTATGTAAGGTCAAATTGGATTGGAAAGTTGCTAAAATAATATTTTACAAAACTTTAATGCAGATGACACCACCCTTATGGCAGAAAGTGAAGAGGAGCTAAAAAGCCTCTTGATGAAAGTGAAAGAGGAGAGTGAAAAAGTTGGCTTTAAGCTCAACATTCAGGAAACAAAGATCATGGCATCCGGTCCCATCACTTCATGGGAAATAGATGGGGAAACAGTGGAAACAGTGTCAGACTTTATTTTTGGGGGCTCCAAAATCACTGCAGATGGTGACTGCAGCCATGAAATTAGAAGACACTTACTCCTTGGAAGAAAAGTTATGACCAACCTAGATAGTATATTCAAAAGCAGAGACATTACTTTGCAGACTAAGGTCCGTCTAGTCAAGGCTATGGTTTTTCCTGTGGTCA